>BMAO01016798.1:0-42504 GCA_019973975.1 Trichonephila clavata
CGTAAAGTCACAATTATATGGAAAAAAGGAACGAGTGCAAAAGTTTAATGAAGCAAGTTCTGCACGTCTCTTAGTCTCAAGAAAACGAGAATTGTAAGAGGCTGTACTAGATACACTCTGTGTGTGAGAAAGGTTTTACCCAGAACATTAGCAATTTCAATTGGGGAAGAAAAGACAGAGTTAGAGGTCTGTAAGATGGGAAAGGAAAATTCCCGGTATAGACCGTTTGCTGCCTTCACTTTCTTCCATAATTGTTTACACGACGTTGACGAGGTGAGTGACGACACATAGCGAATCCAGGATTCCCTCTGACTATTACGCCTTACTCTGCGAGCATTAGCTTTTGCCTTATTGAACGCCAGAAGATTCTCCATAGTGGGATATCTACGAAAAATTCACCACAACTTCCGCTGGTTCTTGTACGCGGCCCGACAATCAGCATTCCACCAGGGTTTGTAACATTTGAGTGAACGGCTCGAACTCCTTGGAATTGACAAATCAGCAGCCGCAATCAAAACATTGGCGACTTCTTGTACAGAAATATCAATACTTTCGATCTTGACCATTGTATCAGATATCACAGCTAACCGTGCGAAAAGAGCCCAGTCTGCCCGATTATAAGAGTGCGTGGGTGGGAAGGTTTTCTCACTCGCATCAAAATCGTGAGAAAGGACAACAGGGAAGTGGTCGCTATTATACAGGTTCTTTTCTATATAAAAATTTAATATAGGTAGGAGTGAGGGTGAGCAAATGGCCAGATCTAATGTGTGAAATGATCGTGTGGGTTCGTGGAAGTATGTTGGTTCCTCGTGAATGAGCAGACATAGACAGTTATCAGAAAGTACCTGTTCTATCTGCCTGCCACGAGGGTTGGTCTTCACACTACCCCACAAAGTGCTATGTCCATTGAAGTCACCAAGTATGATAAAAGGTGCTGGCAATTGATTAATCAGGTCATTCAAGTCTTTCTGGTGGATGACAGCATTAGGTGGCAAGTAAAGGCAGCAAACTGTGATAAGATTCGTGGAGTGAATTCTCACTGCTACAGCCTGTAAAGCGGTACGGAGAGTTAGAGAACTAGATGGAACATCGAGGGATGTAAAGATACATACTCCTCCAGAAACGGAAGATCCATCGGTGTCTTTTCGTACACAACCGTACCGACGTATCTTTGTAGTGTGACATGACTTCAAGAAAGTCTCTTGAAGTGCTACACACACTGGATGATATTTATGTATAATGGCCTTTACGTCATCTATATGTGATCTATAACCACGACAGTTCCAAGAAACCAGGGACGCTATTTTTTGGGCGAGGGATCTGGAGCCGCTTGTTTGAAATTAGCCTCTAAAAGGCTCTCGTCTTCTTCGGATGCCTGACCTATGACATAATCCGTATCCGAAGGATTTACGTCCGTGTCCATGGCATCCGAGGCTGGAAAAGTTTTCCGCCTCCGAGATCTTTTGGAGACGGGCGATGATTCATAGAGGGAATCTGCTTCCCTCGCAATCTTCAAAGTAATGTTTTTTTTCAGGTTTCTTCTTTAAGTTCATCTTAGGTTTTAGATTCTTTACGTTTATTTTTTTGTGATCTTTACGCGGGCTATGTGTTTTAAATGGTTGTGTTTGAGTTTTTTCTTCTGGTTCTGGTTTCTCAAGTATTATTACTGGATTCTTTTGTGTAGTTGAAGCTTTTAGTGATTTTTTTTTTGCTGCTGCGGCATAGCTAAGACCTTGTATAGGTGTACGATTGGTGACAGCTAGCCGTGCCTCTGGATAAGTGAGCTTGTTCTTAATTTTCACAGAGATGATTTCCTTCTCAAGTGTCCAAGTTTTGCACGAGCGTGAGTATGATGGGTGATCACCTTTGCAATTAATACAATTTTCTTGACCAGTACATTCTGCGCTGTCGTGTCCCACTTCGCTGCAACGAGCACATGTGGGTTTTCCACGACAGGTGGTCTTAGAGTGACCAAATCACTGGCATTGAAAACATCTGAGCGGGTTGGGTATGTACGGGCGGACAGAGCAACGCAGATAACCTGCAGTGATAGTCTGTGGTAAGTCAGGACACGCGAACGTGAAGATCAGATGTTTGGTTTTAACAATCTGTCCATCACGTCGAATAGTGATTCGTCTGACCTCACAGACTTTTTGCTCTCTTAAACCTTCCAAAATTTCTTCTTCCGGTACATTGTATAAATCCGACTCTGATATGACACCACGGGAAAAATTCAAATTTGCATGAGGTGATATCGTAACTGGTATGTTGGACAGCATTTGCAGTGACAAGAGTTGCTCGACTTGCTTGGTTGTATTGACTTCAACCATCAAATCTCCAGAACGCATCTTGCTCACTGCTTTTACTGAACCAACAGTGGCAGCTAGACCTTTTTGTATTAGAAAAGGAGACACAGATGCAAAAGTATCACTCTCTGTTCGGCGGATAACGAAGAATGTGGCATTTGTTAATTCTTTTGAAGTCATTTGTTGCTTTATGGTGTAAAAGTATGTTTGCTCTTTCAGGGGAGCTCCCTGGCCGTTAGGGGGGCCCAACCATTAACATTGTATCCATAAGATAAAAAAAAATTATTCCAGCCCCGGCGGCACCACCCACCATGGAGCCCAACAAGGGGATGCTAGAAGCACCAGTGCTGACCAGGGCATATACGCTCACAATACGTTCCTGTGCAGACTACCACCCTTAACGCAGCTGTCAGCAAACATATCGATCGCTTAATCCCTAGCAGGCAGTAAAGCTGACCTACCAGCCGATTGATGCACATGGGACCAAAGTGCACCTCCCGTTTACCTGAAGCAGAGGCCAAAGCAATGGGTTGGTTCCCCTCAATTACCAGGACCCTCCTTTCCAGGGACACGGCAAACACGTGGGTGATTAATCCCCAATAGAAACTTTAAGCATCAGAGTGGCTCTTACGCCGGTATTCACGGCTAACCTGACCCAGCGATGAAACTTGGGGTCAAGTAACCGGCAGTCAAGTTAAAACTAACCCTAGGTTAGAACTTTAATTCACGGCTCTTTTTCGACCTCAGGTTACTTGACCGCGGGTTTCGTAACCTGGGGTTACTGGTCGATTCTCATTGGTCGGAGTAAGCCCCGTGACTTCTATTTATTTTATTCGCTTCGCGCCGGCTTTCCTCGTGTTTAAACGTCGTGTTAATTTTAAAAATGAATCTTAGTAAAATTTATTTCACACAATTTGAAAAAGAGTTGGTGTTGGAGTTGATGAAGCCACACTTGCACATAATTGAGTGCAAGGAAACCAATGCGGTAAGTAGTTTGAAAAAAAGCGAAGCTTACACTGAAATAGCACGGCAGTTCAACGACACTGATGGAGTGGTGAATCCGCGAACACCACAACAAATCCGTCTCAATGTTATTTAAATTTAAAAAAGAGAATGAGCAAAAAAAGTGGCATTTTGCGACAGGAGAGGAGAAGAACAGGTGGTGGTGAAGTACCCAAAGAAGCAGAATTGACGGACTTCGAGATGAGATTTTTGGAGGAGCCGATTCTGACGCTGCCACTGTATACGCCCTTTGACAGCGACAGTACGGAAATCGAAATTTAAAGTAAGTAAATTTTTCGAGTTACTACATATTTTAATTAAATCGTAGTCGATAAAAAAATGAAAGCTATTCGTTAATGCTCACTCCCCAGGGAAACTGTCTTACTAAAGTGATTTTATTCTGGTTTAAATGATTTACTGGAGAAGTATTTGTTCTTTAAAAAGCAAAATACTCTGTTTTGAAATTTTTCATAAGTTTCTTAAATCTACCCAGTAAATAGTATTATGTAACATTAACAAAAATCAATGTTGCTGTAGATGTTTAATTTGTCCAGTAGAGAGGAATTAAAAAAACGTTTCACTACTTGCACAAATAGCTATATCTAAAATGTGTAAATATTTTTCTTTGAAACAGAATCTCCATACACCCCCAGTACGTCAAATTCTGTTTCGTTGATTCCCCCTGTGTCTCTACAGAGCACCGACAAAATTACTGAATATGACTGCTCATCAGATCCTTCAGTAAGTATATTTTACTATTCAAATTCATTAATATAAAATTTATTATAACTATCATGACAAATTACTTGGATAAAAATACTTGAGGTAATGAACTGTTCATACGAAAAGGTAAAGTAATGAATGTAATAGCTTTTTCTGGTTTTTGGTGATAACATTGCATATTTTTTCCTTCCAACAATGGTGAATTTATCATTTGAGAATAAGTTTATGAATGCAATATAAAAAAAATAAACAAGTCATATTTTAATAGAAATTTGATGTAACTATGATTCAGGTACACTTTCTTCGAAATCTTTTTTGTATTAATATGCATTATAAACAACTTTTACATTTTGAGGAATGAATTTTTTCGGTATTAAACGTTCAAAGATTTCTGGGCAAAAATTTAAATAATTACAAAATTTTAAAACGTCTATACCACTGCCACTCAATAGTAAGCTTTTAATGTATTGAATCAAGACACAAAATAGATATTACCCATCTAAACTAAAAAGAATTTTTATTTGAGTATGTAGATATACATAGCTTTTTTAAGATTTAAGAATTAGTTTGTGTTTCTATTAAACATGTAATTTATTTTACAGAATGCAGGAATGGACACGCCTAAAATAGTGAGACCATTGAAGGAGACATTATCAATGTTTCGCAAACGTGGCAAAAAAGCAACAGCTCCCTCCGCTGCTGCCAGAGCTGCAGCATGCATTGAAGATGAACATAGGTTGAACATAAAACACATGGAGGAGGAGCACAAACTGCGGATGGAGCTGCTGAGGGCCCAAATTGAAGTGCAAAACAGTTTATTGGCTACATTAAAAGATAAACATACAATAATTTTACAAAAAGTTGAATAAATATATATGAAAACAAAAACTTGTTATTTTTTTATTGAAATTGTGTTTTACATCAAAATGTTTAAAATTAACCAGAGAAAAAATTCGGGACAATAACATTTCTTTTGGCAAAACCAGCTGGACAACGCGAGCTTATTTCAAAGCTTGGTGTTACATCATCATTTTCCAGCTCCAATTGTTGCACCAAAGCTTCTATCTGGGGATCTGCAGGTGGTTCAGGATCATCTACAATAGTACATTAAATTATAAATATAATTATTATGATTGGGAATAAGTTGAAACTATGTATTCTTATAAATATCAGCATGGTTCTTACTATTTAACCAAAACAAATAATAGTCAAATTATTTTTCTGGATGGAACTATGAAAATGCATTTTAAAATCTTGCTTTTCGATGAACGAGTTAATGAATAATTTTTTCCTAAATATATATACGTAAAATTTTTTATGAATCTCAAAAGTATGGATTTAATACTGTTTTAATTATATATAATTATAATATTTATACAAATATAAAAGAATCTTAAAATTTTAAAAGAACTTAGACCTTAAAATGCTTTGATTTTGGTCTTAAAACAGATGACACTTTCTGATGTCATTGATGTATTAACTATGATAATTTTACAATCATAAACAAAGTGCCACTGCCCCTTTTTAAAAACATTTTCTTTTATTTTTTAAAATCAATTGAAAGTATTTGCCTGTAAAATTTCATGTTTTGGGAATCACAAACAAAATTTTTGTCTTGAGAACAGTATATCAAGAATACAGGTGTATTTTCTTCTCAATCTGTTTCATGTGTGTTCTTTTTAAAATATAAATGCTTCTGTTAAAAGGAAGAACATTTTTCAGCAGTATATTATCAAAAATTTTAAGTGTTCAACATTTTGGTCAAAAATTTTCAAATCAGTTAATATAACCTTTTGGTTTTTTTAAAATTAGGTTCAGTATGCAGAATATTATATTTATAATTTATGAGTATTTTTTAAATTAAGTAAATTTCATGCAAAATACATTTAACAATATGTAAATGTAAGCATTACACATATTAAAAGTTATTATATGTAAATTTATATACATTGAAAATTTTCAAAGACTTGACAAATAATTAAATTCCAAAATATTCTTACCCAGACGTATACATAAGTTGTGAAGAACACAACAAGCAACAATTATAGCTGGAACTTTCTCTATGTTGCAGTTCAACCCTATTGATAAGCACGGAAATCTTCTTTTTAAGATTCCATACTTTCGTTCAATTGTGTTTCTTGTTAACACATGTGATTTATTATACCTGAAACAAAATAAAATTTAAATAAACTGTCTTGAAATATCCCAAACATGTAGTTTGTGTTTTTATTAAAATGTATTAGCAGTTATATGTTGAAGTGAAAACAAAAACGAGAGAACATATGCTGTCTACATTTTATGCAGATATTATTATCAAAGCCTAAGCATTTTAAGTTGTTCTTAAAAAAAAATATTAGCTTTGTACTATAATTGAAAGATATGTGAATCACTCCATTTTGTTTTATTTCAAAAGAGAGATGTGAATTGTGCTATTTTGCTGGTTTTTCAGATTATAAACTCTCAGTGAAAACAAATTAATTTTTTGCATGACCATTCATATAATTCATGGTAAAAACAGCTCGTTATTTCTTTCAATTATTTCTGTATTTATTATTCCCAATCCAAGAAAAAGATTACTTTCTTTTTAGTATATGGCAATTAAGGAAAATTTTACTTTTAAAATATTGAACTTATTGATAATATATTAAAACATGAACATCATGATTTAATGTTAATAGTTCACTTTTTTCTGGTTGTTTCGAACAGTATGTTTGATAATTATATTCATGGGATAAGGCTTAAGAAAACATCTTTAAATTAACCAAAATACCTTTATATACATACCTGACTTCAGCGAGAGTTCTTGGATTCCCAAAAGGTGTCAATAAATATTTTTCACATGCATAGCCTGTGTCGCCTAGCAGATGAAAATCTCTATACAGCTCATTTGTTTTCAATGACAGACATGCTGCACTGTTGTTGAAAACAGTGCTGTCATGAGCACTTCCTGGCCATCTAGCCACAACGTTCCTGATCACAAGATCAGCATCAATAATTGTCTGCACATTCAATGCGAAGTAGCTTTTTCGACAGCGAAACCTTTCCGCATCTTCACCACCTGGAGAAATTATTCGTACAAAGGTGCCATCCAAAGCTCCAATAACTTTTGGAAATCCAGCAATATTGAAGAATTTCCTTGACACCTGAATAAAAAAATTTGAATAGTCTACTTGTTATGATTTTAAACTAGTAAAATTACTGAATATATAATACATGGAATGAAGTAACTGTTTAGGTTTTTAACATATAAAGATAAGAATATCCAAGGGTGATTGTAAACATTAAATAAATACCAAATGTGTAACATCTAACAGCAAATCATTATTCATAATATTCAAATATTACTTAAGATAATGCTGCCTTATAATTACTATTAATTTAAGAAATCTAGAAACCAAACTTAGCATCATATGTACATTAAGAAAAGTCTTTAGATAGTGCTACCAAAGCATAGAAGCACATAATTAATATTAGAAAGTGTAAAATAAAAAGTATCTTACACATTTAAATCTCATTCGGTAAATGTATTATTGCTATTAGAAAGTCAGCTACTTACAAATTCAGAATCTCATTTATGTTACAAGCTAGTTTTACTGTACAGCCCAAATAATGATAATTACGTATTCTTTTTTGAATAACAATGCATATCTTCAATAAAAATTTCTATTAATTTGAAATAATTAATGATAAGAAAAATAAATAATTATGAGATTTACATACCGTTTTGCATTCTTCTCTGTTGACTGGCAGGTGAATGAAATCAGGCAAGAGGGATGCTATGGCTGCACTCACTCTGTGAACTACTCGACATACAGTGGGCTGGCTGACATCGAACAAGTCAGCAATTGCTAACTGCATACATGCAACTGCGTAAAATCGTAGAGCAATCAGAACTTGTTCCAATGGGCATAGGGCATTATTACATGTAGTTTTGCTTTCTAATTTATGTTCAATTAGCAGAGTCAATTCCGCGACATTTTCTTTTGTCAATCGGAATCTTCTCTGAAATTCGTAATCATCCAATTCTTCGAAAAAACTACCTCTCACAACAAATTTCCTCTTTCTCCTGCTTTCCAGTTTTTCTAAGAAATCCAACTGGGCTACAGTAGAAAATTTTTTAATGGTATTCATCCTAGACTCAAATAAAAACCAAACTTCTTCAAAACTCGCACAAAAATGTAAACACTCGAAAAATCGCTTACTGCGCATGCGCGGTTAAAACTAACCCGGCTGTGACCCAGGTTAGAATTTCCTAACCTGACTCGGAGTTAAGTTATTAACCTAGGATGGTGAATAGCACTTTCGGCGAAACCCAGGTTTCCTTCCTCTAACCCAGGGGTCGCCAAACTTTTTTGATCATCGCCCCCTATATAATTTTTCGAAATCTCAATAGACCCCCACAATTGTAATTTTCAGGTAATTAAAATAAAACTATATATTAGTCTAAATATTTAATAAATCAGAAACAGTAAGTAAAGTAGCTACAGATTTTTTACTTCTTAATAAGATGAGTGTGCCTGGTGTTTCTTGGCAAGGTTCGCTATATTGGGTTCAAAATTAGTCAATTTTAACCGTAAATCCCCTCGAAGCTCCACATTTAATTTATTTCTGTTTTTAGTTAAAATTGAATTAACGTGACTGAAACCAGCTTCAACCATATACGAACTTGGAAACGCCAGCATAAATGGCTGAGCCATTTCGTAAAGTTTCACATATTTTTGCTTTATATTTATATTAGTCCAAAATTTATGTATTGTCAAATTTTTAATAAGCGTTTTTGCTTCAAGATCGTACAATAGTTCATTAAGCTCATCTTGTATGTTGATGTCGACGTTATCAATTTGCGCCGAAAATGGCGCAATAATCCAATCAGGGATGTCGATGTTTTCCAAATCAACAAAGCGCAGTTTAAAATCGTCGCTTAATTTTTGAAGATGATTTGTATATATTTCCAAGTCTTCTTCTTTTATTTTTAATTGTTGCAGATTTGAAAAATACTTATAATCCTTACGTAGCAATGAAGATCTAAATAAATTTAATTTTACTTGGAAGCCTAACAGTATTGTCCGAGCTTGGATAATTGTTACATCTTTTCCTTGCAGTTTTGTTTGAACATCATTAAATTTTCCAAATAAGTCTGCTAAATAAAAAATATGGTTCTTGTTGTTTTGGAGTTCATTGCTTAAAACAGGATTTATTTCGTTCAGAAATTCTGTCTTGGAGTCAAATAAATTGACGAGCCGTTGCAAGCATACGCCTATAGACAACCATCTAACCTCGGTGTGCAGAAGTAATTGGTTAAATAACTCATGGTTTTCCTCACAGAGTTTGGCAAGCAATCTTGATTTAAGAGGTTGAGCTTTAATTTGATTAATAGATTTAATACAAAACTGTAAAGCTTCATGTAACTCTGAACTCAGATATTTTGCTACTAAGTTGTGTCTATGCAACACACAATGAATAGTACGAATACCGGGCACTTTTTCTTTGAGGCATGTAGCAAAACCTCGGTAACGGCCTACCATAGGAGGTGCGCCATCTGTGTGTGGCTACTGCTATTATATTTTCAAGCGGAATGTCATATTTATTTAAATATTCTTGTAAACATCTAAAAATTGTCACTCCCTTCCCATCGGTTTCAAGATATTTAGCAAATAAAAATTCATCAATGACTTCTCCTTTAATTTTACTGAAATATTTAACATACGCCATAAGAATAGCAGAAACGCCAAAAACAGATTCCTCAAGTTGTACAGAGAACTTGCAATTTTTTAGCTCCGAAACTACTGTCTTTTCTATTTCTTCGGCCATTTCGTCAATACACCGTTTTACAGAATTTGCACTTAATGGCAAAGACTTTGAAACATTAGTAGAGTCTTTTTTTCATCACATTCTCAATGACGTCTTTAATTGCAGGTACTACAATTTCTTCTGCGATTGTGTGGGGTTTTACCCTCTTTGCTATATTAAGCGAAATCTTGTACGAAGCAATTAACCCTCCTTCATTTTCAATTTCAGTAGACTGTTTCATAAAACTTTTTAGAGTTGGTCGACATGTGAATTTTTCTTTGAGTTTTTTGAAAAATTCTAATTCTTCATTTTTTTTATCTGAATGAAGCCTTTCAAGATGATCTTTCATTTTTGACGGTTTCATGTATTCATTTCCAAAAATTTTTTCGCATATAAGACACATAGGAATAGTTTCATTTGTCGGTGAACAAATAAATCCAAATTTTAAGTAATCTAATGAATAATACCGACATTTCTTTTTAGATACTGAAGCTGTCATTTTTAAATTAGAGTTCTGTAAATAAGTTAAAAATTAAGTTGGTATATTATACTAATCCACATTATTAAAGCTTACCTTTTCACAAGTAACATTAATTAAAATTGATATCAAAACTAAACGAATAGTTTTATAGAAACAATAACTAATTATCCAATGGTAGATATAATAGTAGTAATAATGACACTATATACAAGCATTTAATACTGTTCACAGTTCACAAAGATAGCTGAAAATGCATATGATATTTGCGTTTGTAGCATCCAGTGTAGAATTGGACAAGCGCACATATGCATCTGACTCATATGCAAGGCTCGTATGGTTTGCGATGGAGGCAAAGGGCGAACCAACGACACGATGCGTAACTGCCGTATAAAAAAGAAGAAAAACTAAAAGAACTAAAACCACACACATAAGAAGAAAGAAAACGGAGTACTGGAAGATTCCCTTCGCGCTTAATGCATAGAAAGCCAACGGCAGTGTCGTCGCTCGCCAAGTATGCGCCAAAGGCTCCTAATTGGTTGATGGGTTCGCCAGCAAGAGACACGAATAAGCCTCAATCGCTCTTCTGGCTACATACTATGAGTTGTGCAAATTACAAACTGGTCACAAGGTCAAGTTGTGACGTCACGGTATACATACGAAAACCCATAAGGAAAAAAGGGGCAGATTGTTTTCTGATTTATTATTTTATTTTCTATAAAGAATATAATATTAAGTCAATTATAAAAATATTTTAAATTTTTACGTACGCAGTTAGATATGTGTGATTTGCGTATTAAGAACTGTTCTTCCTTCGAGTCCCAATAGACCCCCATTCGACCCCTTGGGTCAGATAGACCCCATACTGTTGTTAAATAGACCCCTAGGGGTCTATATAGACCACTTTGGCGACCCCTGCTCTAACCGGTGGTCAGGTCAGTGGTGAATATGGGCGTTAGTTTCTGAAGGGGAGCCCTCGCTTCTAGAATCACAACGAGGAGGAGAAGACAGGAAAAAGCTATGGATGTAGAGGAGGAGGAAAAAGGAAAAAGGACAGATCACTAGGGCACCTCGGGATTGTGACACCCGTACTCACCTAAAGAAGGCGAGCCCCCTGAGGGCAATAAACTCTGGGAAAACACTCTAAATTCACTGGAAGTCGAGGACGGCTCCTTATGGGGCATGTCCAAAGCGCTCAGGAAAAAGAGAACTCCCATCTCAGCCCTTAAAGGCCCAAACAGGATCGCACTCTCGGACTCTGACAAAGCGGAGTCCCTAGCATGCTCACTTGAATCCCAATTTCAAGATAACAACATTACTAACGAGTTCACTGATAACTTAACTAACAGGATCGTCGAAAACTATTTTCTTAATGAAAATAACTTTGATAATCCCCCTCTTCCACCCTCTTTACTTTCTGAACTGATTACCTACATCAAAAAGATCAAAATCAAAAAAGCTCCTGGCAGGTTAATTTACCCTGCCAGTCATTTTTCAACTTACTAACATTATTAATAATATCTTAACTACTGGTGACTTTCCTAACTCCTGCAAAACTGCCGTTATCATTCCTATCCTAAAACCAGGTAAGCCCCCCCCCCAGCTCACCTGATTTCTATCGTCCAATCAGCCTCCTACCGATCTTAAGCAAACTCGCAGAGAAAATCATTCTCTCGAGACTTAATGATCACCTCATTACTAACAACATCCTGATCTCTCACCAGCATGGATTCCGTGCCCAACTATCCACATCGCACCAGTTGCTTAGGGTAGTTGAGTACATCAAGACCGGACTCAAAGATAAGCGTTCAACCGGAGCCATTTTTCTGGATATCCAGAAGGCCTTCGATCGAGTATGGCATGTGGGGATGCTATATAAGCTCATCCGGATCAAATCTTCTCCTCATTAAAATTTTTTCACTATTATTATGCTAAAGATGGACGTAGATCCTCCGGATCGACAGAACCCGTGTGATCGAAGACTTGACCTAATGACCTCCATAGAATCAGAAGAAATTCTGATTTCCAATTTCAGCGATATTATCAATGTACCTGACACAGACCAGAACATCCGTATGAAGGAAATCGTCAAGAAGCAGATAAAGGAGCACCAGCAAGATAAGGTTGCTGCTTTAGCTGAGCTTGATTCCTTGCCCCCATGCATTAAACCCAAATGTTCTAAATGTAGCATTTTTCAAATGCACTCTAATTCTTCCTCACCAATGCCAGAGGAACCAAAAACCATAGTCGAAAACCCCCCAATTAATAATGATAATAAGGAATCGGCTGAGGTTAATCCTCTCCCGAAACGGAAACCTAAAAAAAAGAGGAAAAAAACTAAGGATGTAACGGACGACTTTGTCTTCCCCAAAAAAACTGCTAGACCTGTCTCACCCATCGCCACTGAACTCATCGCCACTTCCAACAGCTTTTCGGATCTTGAATCCGATGTTGAAGAAGAAAAACAAATGGAACAAACCCCTCAAGAACTCCCCGCCCCTAAGCCTATTTCCCCTATTTACCTTAAGATTAAAACTACAGTTAGAGATCAACTAAAAGCCATTTATTCTAAATTCCCAGAAACAATTAACAAGCTCGCAGGAGAATTTCTTAAACTTACCGCTAGCAACAGTGAAGAATATCATAGCCTAACCCAGTTACTAGAACAAGATAGTGACTACGAATCTATCGTAGTCAAGCCAAAAACTCAAAAGCCAATTAAAGTAGGGGGATCAAGGGTCTTCCCATATTCACAAAAACCTCCTCGAGATCCAAGAGGTTCTCGAGGAAGCAGGATTCACCATTGATTCCATTTATAACCCAGCTAATTTCAAAAAAGACTAAAGCCCCACTCCCATTTTTCCAAGTGGTATTACCAAGAAACGAAAATAACCAAAGAATCTTCGACATCAGTGTGGTCGGATTTATGCACGTTAGAGTTGAGGGTTTCCTCGTAAGAGGAGTCACCCAATGCTTTAACTGCAATAAATTTTACCACACTGCAGAAAATTGCCATTTAAAACCACGCTGTCTTAAATGCGGCCTGGAACATCAAACCAAATATTGCACAATCAAAGAGAGGCAGGAGAACCCCTTCTGCATCAATTGTGAAGCATACGGTCATACGTCCTGCTACACAAAATGTCCAAAATTCCCCCAAACTAAAAAGGGCACGCCCTTAATTAATGCAAATACAAACAAAAACTTCAATAGTAATCTAACAAAACCAGGGGTTTCCTTCGCTAACATCGTTAGCGAAGAACTCCCCCCACTCCCAGCACCGAAAAAGCTCCAATCTTTAATTACAATGACAAAGTCGTTCATGAATCTAGTGTAGACGATAATGTTTCTGACATAGTTCAAGTTACTGAACTAGTTCAGCTAATTTCTAAAATATTAAAAAGATCCCCCGAAATCCTAAAATTAATACCAAAATTAAAACAAGCTGAAAAAGATAACAACGCAGCCTATGTTCTTGTCGAAGCTCTGCTAAACAAGAAATAATTTCAAAATTTTTTCTAAATTCTTAAATTTCTGTTTCATTAATCTTAAATTATATTTTTATTTTATTTTTGCCCAATCTCCATGTTTTTTTCTAAAGTCCATAGCCCCTCCCATTTTCTTATCAAGCTCACTTCAGCATCCAATCCCTTTGCATCCTCTCAAAAACAGACTGCTCTCACCCCATTGGTCCATCTCTTTGAAGCCACGTCTCCAACTTCAACCATGTCTACAACACCAGGCCAACTACATTGCCAGATAGAGGGCGGAGGGACCTGGCGGTCCCAGTCCCTTGATCAATATAAGCGTCCAAACTTCTCCTCACCTAACAAAAATTATTCGCTCCTATCTCTCAAACAGAAACTTCGCTGTCAGAGTAAACAATACAATATTCTGATTATAAAAACATTAAATCTGGTGTCCCACAAGGGTCCCTACAGGGGCCCATTTTTTATAACATCTACGTTAATGACATACCTAAAAACAGGTATACAACCATGTGCATGCATGCAGATGACACAGCGATCCTGACACAACACACAGATCTCAAATGTATCACTCACTTCCTTCACAGACACCTCGCGGAGTTAGAGGATTGGTTCTCCCGATGGAAAATAGCACTGAACGCAACGAAAACGGAGGCCGTCTTCTTCTCCCGAAACACACTCAGAAAGCCACCCATTGTACACGTAAACAATCACCCAGACCCCTGGTCTCAACAGACAAAATATCTTGGCGTTATTTTAGATAAAAACCTCACTTTCAAACCACACATAACACAGATTAAAACTAAGTTCCGGAATGCAGCATGTTGTCTCTATCCCCTAATTTTTCGGAACTCGATTCTTACTATTAAAAACAAGATGCTTATCTATACTCTGATACTCAGTGAGTGAGTGAGTGAGTGAGTGTAGGGTTTAATGGCGCAAGAGCCGATTTCGGCTAAGCTGCGCCAATCAATTGTTAAAATATTAAAAATCATTAAAAATACTCACATATAAAAGTTCACACATATATACAGCAAACAGATTTTGGTAGGGGGTGCCCCACCAAGTCAAATAAGGTTAAAATAATTCAAAGAAAAAAATATTTTTATAACTAGGTAAAAGTATTTATATAACAAGATTTTGGTGGGGATTACCCCCACCAAGTATGATTGAATAATTTCACTTTCTGTTTTTCGTCGGGGTTTATAATCTCCTTTCAGTTTCTTCTTCACGCTTTCTTGGAGTAATAACGTGTAAAAATTCCTCCTGTCTCCAGCACTCATTTTTCCAGTACTCTTCCGACAAGTCTTTTATTGTATTCTTTTTCGGTGTTTCCACCTCTTCTTCTACGTCATACATAATCATGTCCTCATCTGAGGTGTCCTGAATAGGTGAACTTTTTCTCGGTTTATGGGGTGCCATTTTTATCTCTATTTTTGGTTTTCCAGTGTTAGATATGTTTTTGGTAGGAAGCTTTTTTTTACGACGTTTTGAAACCTGAGATACAGAAGTTGTATCTGTTGATGCTAAGTTATTAGGTTCTGAGGTAGCAGCTATGGTACTAGATGTTGTACAGGTGGGAGTTTCAACAACAACAGAAGAGGGCTGAATAGTTGATTTGGAAGAGGATTCAATAGGTGAAAACATATTATTGGTAGTGGAAAGTACAGGTTCCGACACTGTATCTGCTATTGAAAAGGCGGCAGGCAAGAGGTTTGTTTGGGTTGACGATGATGAGGATATTGATGTATTTTGTTTCAAGAGGGATGAAGTTGGTTGAAGTAATTTTATAGGTGGACAAATTATTTTTGTTATATTTTCATCTGTTTGGGATGATTTGGTTAAGGTTGAGGGTTTGGCAACCTGAGCGTAGCTTTGAGGTAACTGTGGAGCTATTAATTTTCGTGCTTCTGGATATGAGATATTTTTATGTGTTTTGATTTCTTGAATTTGTTTTTCTAATTTCCATTTTGAACATAGTTTGGAATCGGATGGATGGGGTTCTGAACAGTTAATGCATTTTGGCTCTAGATTGCAGTCAGTGGAGGAATGCCCAACAGACGCACATCTAGAGCAAGTAAGTTGTCCACGACAGGATGTTTGTGAATGTCCGAACCTCTGGCACTTAAAACAGCGCAGAGGATTCGGTATGTATGGGCGTATTTTACAGTTAAGGTAGCCGGCTTTAATGGATGTGGGTAGTTTTGGGCTATTGAAAGTTAAAATAATGTGTTTGGTTGGAATAATATTTGCATCTTTTCTAATAGTGATTCTTCTAACCTGAGTAACGCCCTGAGTAGAGAAACCCACAAGGATCTCCGTTTCAGGGGTAGTCAACAGGTCAGGTTCCGAAATAACACCACGGCAGGAATTGAGAGTTTTGTGTGGACTTATTGTCATAGGGTTGTTTAGAAAGGATTTCGCGAGGAGAAAGGATTTTGTTTGTAAAGAAGTATTAGTTTCTATAAGTAGGTCCCCGGAACGTAACCGTTTTACGGATTTCGGTTCACCACCTATTCCAATGAGAGCTTTATGAATAGCAAAAGGTGATATTTTTGTCATGTCAGTGTTAGGAAGTGAAATCAATAAAAATCTAGTAGTAGTTGAAACTTGATCAATGTTAGGGTGGTTGGGAAATACGAGGCCTTTACCCTGGCGCATCAGACTTGGATCCATAAGAAAAAATGAAAATTCGTCCTGGCGTGCCTCCACCCACCACGGAGTCCAACAAGGGAGGCAGTGAGCCGGTCAACTGAATAGTCAGGCACGGCGCTTACCTGGAGTACACCCAGAATATAGTGCTACAGCATCAGGGCGAGGATCCAACGGGTAAACCCGCCACCCCTTATCTGCAGCACTAACCCTACAGCAATGTCTCCGAAAAGACTTATCACCAGCCGATTGACAGGAGCGGGCTCACTCCTGCCACCCGTCTACAGCGAAGCGTGGGCCAAAGGGTACGCAAAAGGTATCCCCAGGACACCATTTTCCTCATTACGGGACGCCGCACACGGCAAACATGCGGGTTGACAAACAACGGTGTTAGTAAAACAATACGAATATCGAAAATAAAATCAATAATAAAGGAACCAAATTAATGTATCCCAAATTAAAAACAAAACTGTGTTAATAACAAATATATATAAAGAATAGAATTTAATCACAAAAAAGAAATTTTCGATTTTATAATCATGTATCTTTAAAAAAATTTAATCTGTTGTCTAGACGGGAAAGGAGAGAAGAATGAAAGTAATGACGAGAAGGAGGGTCGAAAATATAGAAGGATCACTAGGGTATCCCGGGATCGTGAATCCCGTGTTTACCAAAGACAGTAAACCCCTTGGGAAAAGGAAAAGATCACTAGGGTACCTCGGGATTGTGACACCCGTACTCACCTAAAGAAGGTGAGCCCCCTGAGGGGCTCTGATACTCAGACCGGTGATAATGTACGCTTGTCCAGTCTGGGGCCACGCTGCAATCTCAAACATTAACATCCTTGAAAGAGCACAAAACCACATCATCAGGCAAATTACTAACGCCCGATGGTTCGTGAGAAACGAAGATCTCAGGTTTTCGTTAAACATCACAACCATTCGGGAGTTCATGAAACGAATTTCAACTAACTTCTTTACTAACATCCCCCTTATTGATAACAGAACTCTCCGTAAGATTGAAATCTATGACCCTGATCCCTCTTTTTATAGACCTCGTAATATCCTACTTTAATTATTTCCCTTCCTACTTTTCACCCAAATTCCTCTTATTATTTTTTTCATTTTCACCATTCTCACATTCCATCTTCTCAGAGCATCTCATCCCTCCAATCGGAGGCGACCTGCTCGACCAATAAGGAGAGTGGCTCTCGCCCTCCCCGTCTATGGCAAACTTTTTCACTCACTGATCCCTCACCAACTTCAGTTACGCCCACTAACGACTCGCAGTCCCCTGATTGGACGAGCGCACTGTGCCCTTAAACAGCTTAAAAACTCTCCATTTTTCAACTACCAGCCCAGACATTTGATCAAACTTTCATTTTCATTCAAACTTTATCCCCGTGAATGAATGTTCTAAAAATTTTTCCTGCTCTCGCTGATTCGCTTTTTTGTTACTACTGCATTCATCCGAAACCAGTACCCAGCTATTTTTGAAAATACGTTTCGACGCTGTCTACCTCTTGCGGATTTTCTCCCGGTGGTTCTTCACTGTCATCTAATTCTACCCTGATTAGCTTTGTTACTGCTGCATTCGTCCGAAACCAGTACTCAGCAACCTTGAAAATTCGTTTCGACGCTGTCTACCACCTGCGGATTTTCTCCCGGTGGTTCTTCACTGTCATCTAATTCGACCCTGATTAGCTTTGTTACTGCTGCATTCGTCCGAAACCAGTACTCAGCAACCTTGAAAATTCGTTTCGACGCTGTCTACCACCTGCGGATTTTCTCCCGGTGGTTCTTCACTGTCATCTAATTCTACCCTGATTAGCTTTGTAACTGCTGCATTCGTCCGTAACCCAGTACTCAACAATCCTGAAAATACGTTTCGACGTTGGCTACCTTCTGCGGATTTTCGCCCGGTGGTTCTTCATTTTTACCTGATCCTACCCTGGACGGGCCAGCCTTCCCCCCCCCCAGCCCGTCTACCGACATGTCATCGTCGGATTCGGAAGAAAGTATGGAGGCTCATAGTCCGGCTCATGCCCCACCGCCATCCCGACTTGATGAAATCAAGAGAAACCTATCCAGAGCGCACAATGCAACCGAATGCATGGACTTTTGCGTACTACTCGACAATGTCATACAAGGAATCGACACTTACGGTTTCCAGACTACTACTGAAAAAAATCAATTTAGTTACTCTGCATACAATTTGCAAGAAGAAGTCCGATCTCTCTACGTCTCCCTCAAGAAGACGGAAATGGACATAGAAAGGGAAACCCATGACGATCTTCTCAAGCAATGGGGAATCCTTACGGAGAAAGAACTAGCCAAGTTTGTTCCAGTCGAGAAACAAAAAAAACAGGCCTCTCTCGCCTGCAAAAGATACCTCCTCTGCAAAAAAACCAAGGACAGATTGGAATCAGTTCCAGGTCCTTACAGTCGATGACCCGCCTGAGGTCCAACAGGACAATACGGCAGAAAACCAAATGGAGATTCCCAGTAGGAGCTCGACTCCAGTGCAGAAAATTCGACCACCTCCACCCATCACCATAGATAACGTCGCCCAACCGGCCCAACTGCTTAAAAAATCCAGGAGCTCACCAAGCAAAAAATAACTGCCCGATCAATAGGTAAGAGCATGAAGCTCTACCCGGAAACCCCTGCAGCCTACTACCAGATCAGAACACTCATTGAAGAAGAAAAATTGGAGGCTTTCACTTTCCAGTTCCCTGCTGAGCAAGAATACAAAGTAGTCATAAGAGGGATGCCAGCCGACATGCCCGTTGAAGAGGTCATTCAGAACCTAGAAGAGCTAGGCATTCATCCTAAGGAATGCAAAGTTCTCATTAATAGAAATACCAACCAACCTATGCCTATATTTGCGGTCTTCCTGGCTAAGAACGCAGATAACAAGAACATCTACAATCTAAAATAACTCTGCAGTATGAAAATTGTAGTTGAAACGATGAGAAGAAAATATGGCCCGGCACAATGTTACCGCTGCCAAGGATTTTTTCATAGTTCAAAGTTCTGCTCCAGAAATCCAAAGTGCGTGAAGTGTGGAAAACCCCATTTGACCCGGGACTGCACGAAAACTAAAGAAGAGGAGCCCTCATGCTGCCACTGTCAGAGCAAACACCCGGTCAACTATATCGGTTGCCCCCGTAACCCATTAAACAAGCCCCCACCTCCACCAAAGGTCAACTATTGGGAGAGAGCGAAGAAGAGGAACGAAATGCAGGCCGCTGCAAAGGCCAGAGCCACCCTCTCGACCCAAACAAATATCCAAGCTGAAGCAACGACCTCGTCTATTCAAGGACAGTCTACACCTTCGGCTCCCAAGACTCAAGTGACGTCTTCGTCTCACCAAACGCATGTGACGCCCTCGTCCCTCCAACCCCAGGCAAACCTCCCGCCAATGCAAATCATAAACCAGACCCAGGAGACGTCCTCGTCCCAACAAACCACTCACTCATCACCCACTGAACCTGCCAAGACTTCAATGAAAAACCAAGACCCTCCCTCTCTAATGTACACCTTCTCGCAGGTAAACGACCCTAAGGTCCAGGAAATGATAGATGTCGTCCAACAATTCATAGCCATATCCAAATCAAACAAGCCCAGAGCCCAAAGAGCCATGGAAATCTTCTCCTTACTTAGAACCAAATTTTAACATTCACTCCTTTAATTTGCAATAGACCCATCAAGATCGTCTCATGGAATGCAGACGGGATTCGCACAAGAATCCATGAATTTGAAGATTTTATCGACAGATACGACCACGATGTCATTGCTCTTCAAGAGACCTTCTTACAACCCTGCCATAGCCTAAATTTTCCCAATTACATCACCTACAGGAGCGATAGAATAACACACAGAGGAGGAGAGGCACAGCAATATTAATCAAGAACTCAATAGCCCACCACAACATTGAAATACAGACCAGTATCATTGAAAATACTACAATAGTTATTGAAGGGAACCGGAAGCTAACCATCAGCAGCATTTATAGACCACCACATTCTTCACCCCAAGCCCTGGTACCGGATTTGCTAAGAATATTCAGAAACAGATCAAAGTGCCTCATAATCGGCGACTTTAATGCCAGGCATAGGATATGGAGCCCCCAAAGTTAAAGCAACAGTTGCGGAAAAATCCTTAACAAATTCAGCAGGGACTGCGGCTTCTTGTTGTCCTTCCCATCGGAACCCACACTGGTACCGTACCGTGCAAACCGGAGACCATCAACGCTGGACATTGGAATCTCCTGTGGCCTCGATAACATCCTCGTCCAAACACATGTGGAGCTGTCCAGTGATCATAATCCGGTCCAGTTTGTTGTACCAGAAGCCAACAACATGCCATACGCCCAAAACTGTACTACGTTTACAAATTGGACGCTGTTCCAAGAACTAGTAACCATCTCTGTACCAGGAAATCCGAAAATAAACTCCACAAGTGAAATAGACAATAGAATCGAACAACTAACCAATAATATTCACTGTGCCATCAACCAAAGTAGTAAATTTAAAGTTATTAAGCACAATATCATCTTCATCCCCCAAGCCCTGAGGAGGAAAATTTCAGAAAAAGATAGACTTAGGAAATTATGGCAAACTACTCACTACCCTCCAATTAAACAAGAAGTCAACCGGCTACAGAGGCAGATAACAGGAGACCTAGTTGCACTGAAGAGGAAAAATCTTGATGATATCCTTGAAGATGCAAATCATAACGTCGACGACCTCTATAAGATCATCAGGGGGAAAAAATGCTCTCAAGTCACATATCCCCCACTCATCGGTTGCAGAGGCCTAGTTCACGACACACTGGAAAAGGCAAATTTGTTTGCCGATACATTGGAGGAGTCTTTTAAGGAAAACTCAGAACCTTATGATGACGATCATATTGAAAAAGTAGAGAGGGAAGTGCACAGTTATTTGAGCAACATCACCCTCCAAATTCCACCCCTCACCTCCCCTGGGGAAGTCTGCGAAATCATCCTGAGTCTGAAGAATGGAAAAGCACCCGGAGCGGACCAGATCAAAAACGTGGCCCTGAAATCCTTACCAATAAATGCTATAACGTTTTTAACCAAGATCTTCAACAAATGCCTGATGGAAGGATACTTCCCAAAAGCCTGGAAACATGCAATAATAACCCTTCTACCTAAACAAGGAAAAAATCACAAGCTTTCAATTAATTATAGACCCATCAGTTTGCTCAGCACAATAGGTAAAATATTTGAAAAAATCATACTCAAGAGAATAAAAATGCACACCGACAGTAATAGTATAATTCCAGACTTCCAGCACGGCTTCAGGGAAGACACATCTACAAATCATCAACTCCTTAGACTGACAAATCTTGTCACTAACGGATTTAACAACAGAGAAACAACCGGAGGTGTCTTCCTCGACGTGGAGAAAGCATTTGATAGGGTCTGGCATGATGGTCTCATCTTCAAGATGATTAAACTTTATTTCCCGCCCTACATCATCAATCTCATAAACAACTACCTCAGCGATCGCTCCTTTCAAGTGAGAATAATGTCAACATCCTCGAATACTGGCCCCATTGCAGCAGGAACGCCCCAGGGATCCATCTTAAGTCCGATGCTGTATAGCATTTTCACCCATGACTTCCCCACCTCGCCATCGGTCGACGTTTGCCTTTTCGCTGACGACGCAGCGGTGATCACTCAAGCCTGCAGTCCGGATATCGTCAGGATAAAACTACAGAAATATCTAAGAAAATTACGAGCCTGGCTCAGGAAATGGCGCATCAAGATCAACGTAACAAAAAGTCAAGCCCTCATTTTTAAGAAAGGACATTACCGCAATAACATGCAACAGCTTAAATTATTTAGAAGCCAAATCCCATGGGTCAAAGAAGTCGATTACCTTGGAGTAACAATAGATTCAAAACTCATGTTTAAAAGCCATTTAAAAAAAATAACCAGCAAATTTAAGAAGAGACTCGGCATGCTCGTCCCTCTCCTCAATAGAAAATCGAAATTATCCATCAATAGCAAAAGATTAATCTATTTGCAATATCTTTTACCCATTCTCACCTACGCTTGTCAAATATGAGGCTGTTCAGCCGCACTCCATATCAACAAACTACAAGTCCTTCAGAACCATGCACTTAGACTGATGCTAAATTATCCAATATACCTTAGAAGAGAATACCTACATACAGACTCGGGTATTGAGCCGCTGAATGAAAGAATAAACTCCCTATCAAGTGCATTCCATAGCCAAGTGACGACGCACCAAAACCCACTGATTGCGCTGCAACCCTCAGTAATTACAATAGGAAGATACAAGCACCCGATTCAATCAACCCTACTCCCAAGCCTCTTTTGATGAGAAAACCCCTCCAACTCAAATGGAAGAAAAGCAACCCTTTGCTGCTAACCAGCTGCTCTGATTTATTACATGCTCCCCCAGGGGGGGGGGAAGAAACGCACTCCCACCAGCTCGAGGAAACCCGGCCACGTCACCACGTGGAGATAAGAAGCTGCTCCTGTCCCCTCATTTTGCCTCTGCCGGATGCGGTTATGCTCTGAATCCTCTCGCTCTCCTTCATGAATACTCACACAGAGAAAAAGCACCTTGATTGGTGTTGGTGCTCTAATCAAGAATATGTTCCCCGATTTGATCATTCTGCTTCTTGTCGTTGTAGACTCCACACGCGGATTCTCCGTCCTTGTCCGTGCCCCATTTTTTCTTCAAGCTTAACCCGAATGAACAACTTTCTCCATCGAGCTGGTGATTCGATTTTGGTGACCATTTTGGCCTGGTTCTGGATCTTCAATACTACGGTGCTCCTCGACTTGAATTATTTTCGCATTTTCTACGTTTTTTCTTCGGAATTTGTACTCACACGCGGTGGTGATTAGGCCTAGCGCCGACACACCGTCTACTTTGGATTTGTGCGCGTTCTTTTTCAAGTTCGTGTACCTTCGCTGGAAACTGATTTTCTCAATTTCGATTGGATTATACTTTGGATATGTCCGATTCCAGGACAGATGTAGCTTCATCAAAGGTAGGTGAATTGTTTTCTCTCAATCCCTTGTCTTTCGATGCAGCCGAAGCTAACACACGCTTAGACAACACAAAAACATGCGCAGATTGTGAAGATCTTTGCGATACCCTAGAGGATATCTTAGAGTTGCTTAACAAGCCTGATATAGAAAACACGCCTGAGAGACTTAGGCTCATCAATGTCATTATGTGGACAGCACTTAAGTGCACGAGAAAGTCCACTCGTCTCCAAAACAAGGAGTTCAGAGACTTTTTTAGCGAGTTTGAGCGTATCAACAAGCTCCCCACTACTACTACGCCCGCTTCGCAGCCGAAGCGGAACAAAGGCAAACGTAAGCCTGCTACGCCTCAGAAAGATGTCGCCGGAAAGCAAGCACGCGCGAACGCAAACAACACCCCCCCCCACCGCCTCCTCTCGAAGATAATTCTTCAATAGACGAGGGGGAATCCTCCGCAGATGAGAGCTCGGAACAGTTAACACCTGCTCCCGCTCCGGTAGTTACTAACAGTTACTAACGACAATAACCCGGACATAATAGCCCTACAAGAGACCTTTCTCCGCCCCAGCATCAACCTTAATTTTGCAAACTACTCCACCTACAGGAATGACAGACTCGCCCACCGTGGTGGTGGGACTGCCATCCTCGTCAAAAATTCAATAGCCCATCATAGCATCAACATCTTCACCTCTACTGTCAGCATCTCTTCAATCGAAATAGAAGGGCCATCTGGAAATATTGCCGTCTGCTCCCTGTACAGATCTCCCTCGTCATCTGTACATAGTTTCATCCCGGACCTCATCAAAATTTTTAGTAACAAATCTCAATGTATTGTGGTCGGAGACTTCAACGCTAAACACAGGTCATGGAACCCTCACGGCACTACCAACAAAGCTGGAACGGCCCTCCACAATTACGCCCGGTCATGTGGTTACGTCATCTCGGCACCATCCGACCCCACCAGGATACCCATCCAGCTTAACCACATCCCATCCGTAATAGACATCGGTCTGTCCTGTGGACTCAACACCATCACAGTGGAATCTCGTTACGAGCTAACAAGTGACCACAACCCTGTCCACTTTGTCATCAACTTTAACTTCCATATCAGCCACCTTCTCAATTGTAAAACCATCACCAACTGGAACAAATTTCAAGACATTCTATCTACAACAATAGCCGGAAACCCTACAATCAATAACACAGAAGAAATCGAAGAAGCAATCAATAGCCTCAACTACAACATCCACACAGCAATAAATCAATCCAGCAAATTTAAATCCATGAAGCAAGACTTCACCCTCGTCCCGTGCTCGACCAAAATCAAGATAAGGGGAAAAAACCATCTTCGGAAACTCTGGCAACACACTCGCTACCCACCGTTGAGAACGGAACTCAACCGCCTTCAAAGAGACATCAAGAGGAACCTTTTAATCATCAAGCAACGAGAGTGGGATGACGCACTCGTTGAATGCAACAACTCCGACAATTCCCTCCACAAGCTGATTGCCAGAGCAAAGAAGAAACCAATTACTTATCCCCCCCTACTTGGTTTTCGAGGCCTGATCTACGGGACGAGGGAAATTCTTGAAGAATCATTTCAGGAAAACAGAACACCTTACGATGATGACCACATCGACAAAGTGGACAGAACAGTGAGAAGCAATATTAATCTTAATATCATCTGCAATATCATCTTAAAGCTGGATAACAAGAAAGCCCCAGAACCGGACCAAATCAAAAATATTTCATTGAAGTCTCTGCCCATCAATGCTATCACTCTCATCTGACGAAAATAATAAATAAATGCCTGATGCTCAACCACTTCCCAAAGCCCTGGAAACACGCCCTCCTCACTATGCTACCCAAAGCCAACAAGGACTTGAAGCACCTTATTCATTATCGTCCCATCAGTTTGATCTCTTCCATAGCCAAAATTTATGAAAAAATACTGCTCTCGAGAATAGAAAGTCAAACCTTCAACAATAACATCATCCCCGAATTCCAACACGGATTTCAGAAAAACACATCCACCTGTCACCAGCTCCTAAGGACAGCCAACAAAATTATCTACGGGTTCAATCGTGGAAAAACAACCGGAGGATTGTTCCTGGACGTTGAGAAGGCATTTGACCGATTATGGCACAACGGGTTGATTTTTAAAATGATCAACCTAAATTACCCGCCATACCTGATCCACACCATTGCTGACTATCTGAACGAGAGAACTTTCCAAGTGAGGATACAAGCAACTCAATCAAAAATCGGTCAAATCCAAACCGGATCGCCACAAGGGTCAATTCTGAGTCCCATTTTGTACAATATCTACACACAAGACTACCCTTCCTCTCCACTAGTGGACATCTACCTTTTTGCCAATGATGCCGCCATACTCAGCCAGTCTAACACCCCTCAAGAAGTCAGAACCGCGCTGCAAAAATACTTCATCAAGTTAAAAAGGTGGTTAACACTGTGGGGAATATCAATTAATACATCAAAATCACAAGCAGTAATTTTCAAAAAAGGAAACTTCAGGAACAACCTACAGCCTCTCAAGCTATTTAGAAGCAGCATCACCTGGTACGACGAAGTGGAATACTTGGGCGTCACACTGGACAAAAAATTCACCTTCCGAAACCACCTTAAGAAAATAACATGTAAATTTAAACGCCGACTTCAAGCCCTGCACAATCTCCTCTGCAATAGGTCAAAACTCTCCCTCAATAACAAACGAAAAATCTACCTACAATATCTCCTGCCATTAATCACCTATGCATCCCCGATTTGAGGAATTGCCGCAGAATGCCACATCGACCACCTCCAAATACTCCAGAACCGAGCGTTGCGACTCATGTTAAACGCTCCCGTCTACATGAAATGCTTTCACCTGCACAGAGACCTAAAGATCCCAGCTATCACCTCAAGAATTAAAAAATTAGCCACTACCTTCCACGATCAAGTAGCCACCCACTCCAATAGCCTAATCATTATGCAAACAATCATCGATGCCCAAGGAATCTACAAAATGCCTTGCCAAACAACACACATGAGAAGACGCTTCTAACAATAGACAATTTTCGTCATTTCGTCCTGTTCGCAAAGCAAAGTTCCCCTTTCAAGGACTTTCTCCATTCATCTCGTCAAGCGTTGACAAAAGGAACCCCCAGTTTCCGCCTCCCTTCTTCATACCAGCGAAACCGTCCTGCTTCTGCTTTTCCCTCCCCCCCCCCCGTCCGGGGACGAACCGCCTGATCTGTTTACCTGCTAGCGGACATTAACCGTGACTCTTTAAGAGTCACACTGTTGTTTTTGTTTATCTTCTGGACCCACTCAAACGGAGAAAAAGCGCTGGTGCTCCAAATCAGATACACCCCCGCAAAACATCATCCTTGACCTCATACACCCTGTTCTGTTATTCTGACTCACCACTGTAGGCCATTTTTGAAGCACTATTCAGTCGTACCTATAGCTCTTCTTAGAGCTTAAAGGATAGGGCGACGACAAACTTGGCCTGCCCAACTGCATTATTTTCACAATACTTGACCATAGCTCAGATACCAGACGATTCCAACATTATGGATCTCTCTCTACCTTCCTCTGGCAATACCTCCCGACCTGACACTCCTTCGTTCTCTAACTGTGAACGAATTACAATGACAACCTTGGACATAAAAAAGTTTACGAATTTACTCAACGGAACTCAGTATATGATCAAATCCATGCACCTTGATGGTTTCAATTCTGAAGACGACCCAAGCCTCCAAGACTTAAGATGCAGACTTGCGCACTATCAAAGCTACATCGACATGGCGGTCAGTGATCTCAGCTCTCTTCCCTTTTGTGACACACCTGACTGTACTGTTCATAGCACTCCACCTCAATCTCCCACTAAAATTAATTCTGATAATCCTGAAATCTCAACAAAAAAAACCCAGTTAAAAGTAAAGAAAACGAGGACGGCTTCCCCTCTCCTCCTTCTCGAAAACTAAGTAAGTCCCCAACCCAGAATTAAGCTTTAATCTCGAACTAGAAAATAAATTCTCTCAACTACAAAATCTTCAAACTGATGGAAATTCCTCTGCTACTGCTGCACAGCCAATCTCACCACCATCCAAAAACGCACCCAAGTACCTTCCATCACCCACATTTCTAGAAATTACTACCTACTACAGGATACACGTTAAAACATTTACATACATACCCAAACTAAGAACAAAAATGACAAGCGATTATTTAAAACTATACACAGATAACAGTGAAGACCACTACAAACTTAATTCCACACTTGAAATGCTAAAGTACAAATTTTTCTCCATTAAACCTAAGCCCGACCGACCTATCAAGGTGGTCATCAAAGGATTACCCAGAGGCACAAAAACTCAAGACATAGAAAACGACCTCATAGAACTCGGCTTCACAATCGAAAAAATCACACAACTTATAGGCAGAATCACCAAAGATCCACTTCCAGTTTTTCTCATAGCACTCCCCAGAAACATACAAAACGCAAAAATTTTCGACCTCACCACACTCGCGCACATCACCGTACATGTAGAAGGTTACAACAGCAAGGGTATCACACAGTGCTACTCTTGCAACAAATTCAATAACACGGCAGAAAACTGCCACCTCACGCCAAGATGCCTCAAATGCGGTGAGCCTCACCAAACCAGAGAATGTCAGATCAAACGTGTAGAAAATGCTTTCTGCATTAACTGCAAAAAATACGGACATATGGCTAACTATGCAGGATGCCCACTTTACCCCAAACCCCGCAAAGGCACACCCACTAATAACAGAAATAACTACACCTCAGTTGTTAATAGTATCGTAAGACCCAACTTCTCATTCGCTCAAGCCACCAACAATAACGACACAAATAACGCCAAAAACACTCAACAGATGGCACCACGCAGCAAAGGAATTTCCACCAGTAACGCACAAACTCAGGCTATCCCAACCATTAATCCCCTCCCTCAACCTTTTAATTCTAATGAAAACAATAACAACTTTAATCTTATTGCTCAAATCCTTCAACAAATCATTTCGGCACTTACGGGATTAACTCAACAAATAAACAATATGAACGTTAACGAGAACCTCACCCCCAGTTAAAAAACCTAAACCTAAATCCAATAAAAAAAAAGAATTATACGCCCTAGTAGAGGCTCTTATAGATGATGACGATGATTCGACACCCAATGCATGGCCTGAGTTTGTGTTCCTGGAATGCAAACGGCATAATTGGAAAAATTTCTGAATTTAAAATCTTCGTAGAGAAGTACTGTCCTGGCGTAATTCTCATTCAAGAAACACATTTGAGACCTTGCCATAACATCAATATTAACAACTATAAATGCCACAGAAACGATCGCATCACGGACGGACAAGCATCAGGAGGAACATTGATTCTTATCAAAAACTCTATTCCTCATTACACTCCTCCCAGTGCAACTCTTCATCACATAGAAACTATAACAATCACTATCAATCCACCCAACCTACATCCATTCACCATCACTTCTACCTACGTACCTCCACACTCTGACAAACACCTTTTCTCTCTTGATTTAGAAACCATTTTGCAGATCAACAGCAATTGTGTGATCTTTGGCGATTTTAACGCCACACACAATGCGTGGAATTGCTCACGAAATTCTACTAGAGGCATTCAACTTAAAAACTTCGCAGAAATCACTGATTTAACCATTGTACATCCTAATACTCCCACAAGATTCGGATACCTTTCTACAAACACTCTTGACATAGCACTCATCAATAACTTTAACTTTCCTTACCACATTGAGTCTCTCCCCGAACTTTCTTCGGATCATAATCCAGTGTTACTAAATTTCTCGATTCAAACAACTGTACACAAAGACAATCATAGAGCAATTACCACCTGTTGGTCTGCCTTTAAAAATAAACTCAATGATACAATTCACCTTGATAACTTCAAAAACATTAATAACCCCTTCTCTCTGGAAGAAAAAATCTCACATTTCACTGATGCTGTTCGCTCCGCCCACAGCCACGCCTCCAAACCAATCCCATCCAAGACTCACAACTACACTCCTAAGCACATCAAAGATCTCATCACACACAAAAAACAGAGCTCGCAAACTTTTCCAAACCACCTTAAATCCAACACATAGAACAGAGGCAAACAGATTACAAGCACACATTAAAAAACAACTTAAAATACACACCCAACACGCCTGGAATGTTAAATTGCTTGCACTCAACACACAAGATAACAGTCTCTGGCAAACACAAAAATACTTCCGTAAAAAGCGCTCCGATATCCCCACACTTAATACTACTGTTGGCTTCGCTACTAGCGATGACCAAAAATCCAATGCTATCGCTAACACCTTCAAAGAGAATTACACTGAAAATAAAAGGCCAGACGACTTCCCAAACAACATCGACTCTGACGTCACTACTACTCTAGAAAACTTCTTTACTAACCCTCCTCCCTTTCCCATCACCCCCACTAACCCTGATGAAATTATTAACTATATTAAAAGACTACGCAATAACAAAGCACCAGGTAACGACAATATTACTAATAAAATGATTAAAAATTTCACTACTAAAACTCTTCTCATTCTCACATATATTATTAATAAAATGCTTTATCTCAGACATTTTCCAAACAATTGGAAAACAGCCATTGTCTTTCCTATCAAAAAACCTGGGAAAAATAATCACCACCCCAGATTCCTATCGCCCAATCTCTCTCCTACCTGCTCTCAGTAAAATCACAGAGCACATTATCCTTAACAGAATTAAAGACTTCATCAACAACAACAATTTTCTTAACCCTAACCAGTTTGGATTCACTAGTCAGCTTTCCACGTATCACCCGCTACTCAGACTTACGGAAAAAATATCTTCTGGATTTCAGAGAGGCAGATCCCCTGGAGCTGTCTTTCTGGACATTCAGAAGGCTTTTGACCGGGTCTGGATCAGTGGACTTATCTACAAACTCATTACTAACCAATTCCCCCCCCCCTCATTCACATCCTTAATTCCTACCTCGTCAACAGATTTTAAAAAGTCAGAGTCAACGACACTCTCTCTCACACTCACAAAATAAATATTGGCGTGCCACAAGGCTCATTGCTTGGACCAGTTCTCTTTAACATATACATCAACGACATACCCACCCACTCACAAACCATGATAAACCTGTACGCTGATGACACTGCAATTTCTGCCACTTACAAAAATACCAAAACTGTCACTTCCGCACTCAATAAACATCTTCAACTACTCGAAACATATTTCAATCTCTGGAAAATCAAAATAAACGTCGACAAAACCGTCGCTGTAATTTTCACCAAAAAAAGGTCGCCCATCGCACCACCCACTCTATACTCCACACAACTCCACTGGTCTCAATCCACAAAATACCTCGGTATTGTATTCGATAAAACTCTCACTTGGAAACCACACATACTACACTCGCGAAATAAATTCCGGAACGCAATTAGTCTTATTTATCCCTTAATTAACCGGAATTCTGAAATGGAAATATTTAACAAAGTACTTCTCTACACTGCTGTTTTGCGGCCCATTCTAAGTTACGCTTGTCCTGTGTGGGGATACGCAGCAAAGACTAACGTTAAAATACTTGAAATTGCCCAAAATTCAATCATTAGAACCATTGTTAAAGCTGACAGATATACAGCCAATCGTAATATTTACAGATCCATTAAAATTCCCCCGCTTAAAAATCACATTCAAACTCTTGCAAAAAAAATTTTCTCAAATCTACCTAATATCCATAATCCAAATATCATCAATTTAGAAAACTATGTTCCCTCCGAGGATCTTAAAAGACCTAGGAGGATTCTACTAGACTCTTATAATCCACCTTAATTTGTTGTTCCTCCATTTGCCGATGGCAAATGGCCCTCAAAATTCTCTTTTTATTTTAACTTTATTTTTATCTCCATTTTTCCACTTTGCTGCACCCCTCGGGTTACCCACCAGGCTAGCCATTTTTTATTTTTCTCCATCTTCCATAAGTTCAGTACTGCCAACAGAGAGCTATTTCACCCAGTCACAACCGCCAATCACAGGTCACCCTCTCCACCTCACATATCTGAACAAGAAAATCCTTAAGGATCATCAGTCAAGATGACAACGCAATCAATCAGGGAGCACATCACCCCCACCAATCAGGAGGACTCTCCGCTCCAACCAGTCCCTCCCACTTTCAAGCAACAATCACTATCTAGTTATGGGACGGAGGAACGCTATGCGTTCCATGTCCCAATAAAAAGACATAAGCGTCCATTAGCGTCCTTGACCTCGAAGAGGAAGGTTATACAGTCCCCACGTGTAACCAACTTACATCCAAGAGAACTAAGCTCCCACTGCCATTCTTTCTTGTAACTCTCCCAAGAAACGAGGTCAACTCCACAGTTTTTGACCTAACACATGTTGAGCATATCCAAGTCAAAATCGAGGGGTACTCCATTAAGGGTACAGTTCAATGCTACAAGTGCAACAACTTCTTCCACAATGCAGCCAATTGTTATATGAAAACCAGGTGCCTTAAATGCGGTGAGGAACATTTAACAAAAGATTGCTCCATCAAAGAAAGGCAGGAAAACCCCTATTGCATCAACTGTAATGTGAACGGGCACACTGCCTGCTACACTAAATGCCCTAGCTTCCCCAAACCCAAAAAAGGCTCCCATGTAAGCAACAAAAATACCAGAAATTTTACCAGTAACAATGTTGTTGAGGGTTTATCCTTCGCCAGCAAAGTTACTGGTAATTCCGAAAACAATAAGCCCCCCCCCAACTAATAACGGAACTAAAAATACGGAAAGACAAAGCACCCCCCCCCCCGAATTTTCAGCTAAGCAATAATGATTTTAATGCAAGTGATTTCCAAAATTTAATAGACTTATTTAAAATAATAGCCAACCTACTTAAACAATACCCAAATCTCCTTAAAGTAATTCCAAAACTCAAAGAAACCAAAGACTATACGCAACAAGCATTTTTACTACTAGAATCTCTATTAGATGATTAATTTTTTTTAAAAATTAATTCATTTCCATGATCCTCTTTAATTTCAATTGTCTATCATTTTTTCTTTCATCCGAGTCGGGCAGTCGTATCCTAACACCAGCAGCTCACTGACCAATAGCGCTCGCCTTTCCAGACACCGCTACTCCGCCATTGGCTCCCACCTTTTGAAGCCACACCTCCTCCCAGCCAAACCATGAGAACTGCACAATTGGACACTAAATTCCAGATACGTAGCGGAGGGACTTGAATAAGTCCCAGTCTCCGGAAACAAGTATAAAAGTAAAAGTAAATACCAGCAGTCGATTATTGATATTTAGATTGATTGAGTACGGTCGCGTCTTCTCTACGCTCCGCACTATTTTTCACGAATATTCTTACCAGGCTCAGACTGAACCTAGCGAGTGTCCCTATAGCTCTTTTCAGGGCTTTTAGTATACGGCGCTGTTCACCTGCGACCTGTGCTGTATTTATACAGCCTGCCAATCTTTACCTACCCTCTAACTGATCACCCGACTCGGAAATGGCCACTGACCACACCACGGACATGGACTACGCCCAAAATGCCTCCTTACCATCCTCCAGAGCCTCCACACCTACAATGACCAACTGCGAAAGGCTTCAATACGTGCAAGTTGAATTAAGGAAATTCTCTATCTTGCACAGCAACGTCGCCCACGCAATTGATGCCATAACACCATATGCCTCTGATGATGACCCGGAACTGGCAGACTTATATGAACGACAATCCTACCTGGCATCTAAAGAAAAGCAGACGGTAAGTGAGTTTAACTCTCTCCCTCGCTGCAATAACCCTGGTTGTCAGATACACCATACCCCTTTAAACTCTCCTACTAAAACCACCAACGATGAATTTCCATAACTCCCTAAATCGAATAGCACTAAAAGGAAGGAAAGCGACGATGGCTTCATCTCGCCTACTTCCAAACAAATTTTTAAAAGGGTACAATTAGGCATGACCAATTTTAACCTAAATTTAGAAAATAAATATAATGGACTTAATGATAATGAAAAAGAAAAGGACATAGCAGGAATCTCTCAACACCCTGTACAACTAAAATCACCCACTCGTAAAACAGCCCATAACACAAGCACAAGTAATAACAACACACCTAGCACTCTACCTCCACCGGTCTTTCTTAAACCTGAAACTAACTTCATTGAACAACTTAAAACCCTTACTGGAATAATCCCTACTCTCCGCAGCAGAAAGACCGGAGAATTAATAAGACTCTACACCAATAATTATGACGAATACAGACTACTAAATGACTCCGTAGAAAAGCTTAAATACCAATTCTTTTCCATAAAACCTAAACACGAACGACCAATAAAAATTGTAATTAAAGGACTTCCCACCGACACAGAACCACAAATAGTAAAGGAAAATCCCATAGACCTCGGATTTACAATAGATAAAGTGACACAACTCATAGGCCGAATAACTAAACAAACACTCCCCGTATTCCTCATAACATTACCACGAAACATACACAACTTAAAATTTTTTCACCTCACACAACTATGCTACCTAACAGTAAGAGTTGAAGTGTACGATGGCAAAGGGGTAACCCAATGCTATTCGTGTAACACCTTCCATCACACTGCCGAAAACTGTCACTTCACCCCCCCCCCATGCTTAAAATGCGGCGAAGCGCATCAAACACGTGAATGCGCCATTAAAAGAGTCGAAAAAACATACTGTATCAACTGCCATATGTACGGACATAGGGCAAATTACTCAAAGTGTCCCCTCAATCCTAAACCACGCAAAGGCACAAATACCACCCCAAACAATTATTCTGCGGCAGTAGATAGCATCATTAGGCCTAACACTTCTTACGCTCAAGTTACAAACAACGCAAACACCTTCACAAACTCTCAACAGATGGCGCCTCTCAATAGAAGAAATCCTGCTATGTCCTCTCACAAACAGGCCAATCAAGTTGTCACTCAACCCTCAACCCACCCTAATATTATTAATGACGGAGATAATAGCCCTCAAGCTTTAAATCTTAAAACCCTTCAACAAACTATTCAAGCTCTCACCCTCTTAACTCAGCAAATAACTACTCTAACTTTTAATAATCCTCCCCCTCAACCCCCTCCCCCCCCCAAAAAGTAAATTGTCCAAAAAAGAACTGCACGCCCTATTAGAGGCATATCTAGATAATGATGATGATTAAGCACAACTTGATTGGCCTAAACCTTTGCTCATGGAATGCAAACGGCATATTAAATAGAATTATGGAATTTAAAATTTTCGTAGAGAAGTACTCTCCTGATCTTATACTTATGCAGGAAACACATCTGAGACCTAACCACAACATAAACATTCCCAATTATACTTGTTATCGAAATGATCGCATCACAGACGAACCCGCGCACGGTGGTACTTTAAATCTCATCAAACGTAATATCCCTCATTTTAATCTTGTCACCCCTACCATCCAGCACATAGAGGCTACAGTTGTAGTACTCACTCCCCCTAACTTAAATCCAATTTCGATCATTTCTGTTTATATCCCTCCAAGATCTGACGACAGGATGTTCACGTTAGATTTTGAGCAACTCCTGCAGACTAACAGTAATTGTGTGATCTTTGGTGATCTGAATGCCACACACAATGCGTGGAACTGCTCCGTTAACTCTACCCGAGGAAAGCAACTAAAAACTTTCACTGATCGCAACGGGACCGCAAATACTTTAGACATAGCAGTCATAAATAATTTTAACTACCCATATACTATAGACTCCATCCCAGAACTTTCCTCGGATCACAATCCTGTTTTTCTTAACTTTACTCTTTCTACCCCTATTCATAGTGACAACTCTAGAGCAGTTACCACCTGTTGGTGTAACTACCGCAAAAGCTTAAATAGTTCTATTCGTTTGTCAGACTTTAAAGGCATTCGAAACCCAAACGTACTGGAATCAAAAATTTATCTCCTCTCCACCGCCGTGTGGTCGAGTTCTAAGATTCCGTTACATGCAAGTGAAACTTATAAAAGCGTGTTAAAGATTTGCTTAAATTCTTCGAAGTGGTGAGTGTGCGTTTAAGGGTAAAAGCTTTATTGCCTTTCAACCCCTCCCCCTCCTTGCATAAATTAAAAATTTAGAGAGAAAAAAAAAAGAAGTCATTACACCTGCCACAGAAGCCAGAGAGAGGACTTTGAAAGGATTGGCCCCTTCTATAGTTTTCCCTGGGTGGGCTAAGCCTCCCAGTGATTTGATTGAAGTGAGCCATAAAAATGCCAGCTCGCTTCTTATCTTATTTATGGATTTCAGGAGAGAAAAAGAAGATTTCGTGGAGTAAGGTCGCGTCTTTTTTACGCTCCTTACCTTTGTTTGATTATAACTTTAGATTTCGTTCCTATAGCTCTTTTCAGAGCTGAAAGGATAGGACGGACACTGTTATTGATCAAGCGCCGCATCTATTACGATTTCTCCTTTATAATTTGACCACTTCGGAAAACGACTCGGAAATGAACTTCAACCAGATCCAGGATATGGAATGCTCTAAGATCTCTCTCCCACCATCAAGACCCAACTCACCTGATGTCTCCACACCGTGCGAGAATCTCCAAAGGGTCGAAAAACTAATAAGGAAATACGCCCTACTAGCCCAGGGGGCTGAACAATCCCTCAAACTAGTTTCTCCTTATGAGGATGGAGAAGACCCAGAAATAGCGGGAATTTTCACAAGGCTACTTTACTACCAGGAACAGAGGAAACATGCAGAATGTGAGTATGGAACTCTTACTCCATGTAACTCTCCAGGATGCAAAGTGCACGGCACTCCCCCTCCCACCCCTAATGGTCAAATTGATTTAAACGCTGAATTCCCGGAACTAAGTAAAACGCTATCAACCAAAAGGAAGGAGAGTGATGACGGTTTCGTCTCACCTCCCAACAGAAAAACTAACAAAAAACCAAACCTAATCCTAAGTAGCAACTTCAGCGTAGAAACTGAAAATAAATTTAAAAAACTATCGATTCAGGAAGTAGCAGCATCTACCAGCACCCAACGTGAACCTCAGTCTAATAATAACCCTGCGCCCACCAACACAAACCCTAAACCCACACTCCCACCACCCGTCATGTTAAAAGGAACCACCGAACTCAGGAACCATATCAAAACTATTAATCAAGCCTTCCCTTCACTTCGTAATAAACTCGCAGGAGAGTATGTAAAGCTATACACAGACAATATCACAATGCATGCCAACCTAATTAATTTTCTAGAAAATAGTAATATCCCATTTTACGTAATAACCCCTAAGGACAAAAGACCGATCAAGGTAGTAATTAAAGGAATACCCAAGGAATCCAAAGTTGAAGACGTAATTACGGACCTCACAGACCTAGGATTTCCCGACGCTAAAGTCTCCCAACTAATAGGCAGAATCACCAAAGATAAACTCCCCATTTTTATGGTCACCCTCCCTAGAAACATTACTAATGCTAAAATTTTTGAAATAAAAACACTCGGTTACCTCTCTATCAGAGTTGAAGGATACGATGGTAAGGGAGTAACTCAGTGTTACTCCTGTAACCTTTTCAATCATACTGCAGAAAACTGCCATTTAACCCCTCGTTGCCTTAAATGCGGACAATCGCATCAAACTAAAGATTGTTCTATACAAAGGGTCGAAAATACCTTTTGTCAAACCTACGGACATATGGCAAACTACGCCAAATGCCCCAAATTCCCTAAGCCTCGTAAAGGCAAAAATATTAAAAACAATTACTCAAATGTAGTCGACAGCATCATCAGGCCCAATGTCTCATTCTCCCAAGCTCTAAACACAAATAACAATAATACTACTATTACCAAAATTCCACAACAGATGGCGCCACAACAAGCTGGTATTCCTGCTACTTCCCGCATTATTCAAGCCAATCGAAGCGTTAAAGTCGCCCAACCCACATTAAATCCAAATCTCATGGAAAACTCCCCTCAATATGCAATAGTACAGACACTTCAACAAACTATGCAAACCCTAGCTATCCTTACCCAGCAAATTGCTGCATTTAACTTTAATGTCCCCCCACCCCAACCTAAAAAAACAAATAACAAAAAGGAGCTCTACGCCCTACTTGAGGCAATCCTCAACAGTAATGATAATGAATAGTCGCAATATGATTGGCTTGAATTTATGCTCTTGGAACGCGAACGGCATTCTTAATAAAATTTCTGAATTTAAAATTTTCGTAGAGAAGTACGCTCATTTTTCATCATGCCTTGTGCTGCTGATTTTTGAATGTGTAGTTTTGCCTATTGCGATTATTGCTATTGATTGATAATCTGCGAACTCTTTTTGTTTTTACTAATAGTACTAGCATCATTTTACATCATTTTATTTTATTGGCTTAACCAATAAATTCTTATTTTTCATCATCATCCTGATTTTATCCCAGACGACCCGGACCGGACTTTGACCACCCTACATGACCATGGAAAATCAAACCCAACATGAAGAAGCTTATACATCAGCTTACATTGATTTCCACAAGTCTTGGGAATCAACCATGAATTCCCTAGTACAAAAACTTAATACCAGCAAAACCTCGGAGGAAGCTGCTGCCGTCATCCGCGGAACAGAGGAAGTAGAGACCAAGATGAGGGAGTTCCCCTTCAGCCTGCCGGAAGAACAGGCATCGAACATGCGCCAGCTGGGAGACGTCCTCGACGAGGCGAAGTTCAAATTCACGCACGTCAGAAAATTGGAGATAGCTGAACAGAGTAAGCTTCTCCAAGCTCAAGTGGATGCATGGGGTCTGCCAACCAAACCTTTAGAAGCTCCCTTCCAGGTCATTCTCTCCAGGAAGAAGGGGAGAAAGAATTCCGGAGATACCAACGTTGACCCGAAGAAACCGAAGAAGGACGAGGACATCACCCCAACGCAAAATAAATTTGCGCAACTAGCAGTTTCGGACGCAACTTCCATGGACGTGACTGACCCACAGGAAGGCACCTCAGCCACCAGCGTGACTCCCAGTGTCACTGCTCCCCAGAGGAAGCAACATGTTCCTCCTATAACCATTGACAATGTTTCCAACCAAGCTGCCCTGCTAAAACATCTGCAGGGAGTCACGAATCTGAAACTAGAGGCCAAGCTGATCGGGATGAAGTTCAGGATTTATCCTCAAACGCCATACGCTTACACCCTCATCCGGCGATACATCGATGAGAATGGGTTGGAAGGCTATACCTATATGCTTCCCGAAGATAAGAAACTCCGAGCAGTGATCCGGGGTCTCCCTATTGATATGCCGCCCATGGAGATCATCAGCGACCTGGCTACTCAAGGTTTCCAAATTGAGGAGTGCCATAACATGGTCAGTCGCAAGACTGGAGCGCCCATGCCTCTTTTCATGCTCTCCATGGAGAGAACGGAGCAGCACAAATCAATCTTTCGAAAGGTCACCTCCATTGGATTTGTCAAGGTGATCGTGGAAATCCTCCGCAAAAAATACGGACCGCCCCAATGTTATCGTTGCCAGGGCTTTTTTCACTCGAGCAAATTCTGCACACGCACTCCTAGGTGCGTTAAGTGTGCAGGAAACCATCTTGCTAAAGAGTGCGTGAAGGAGCTGAGTGAAAAGCCGAAATGCTGCCTTTGCGGAGGAGAGCACCCGGCCAATTTCCTCGGATGCCCTAAGAACCCGAAACTGCGCATCGAGGCCGAGAAGGCTAAGAAGCAACTCCAAAAAACAGCCCGCATTGCTTCGGAACCACCCAAGACCAACTACTGGGAGCAACGAGCCAAAAATACCACACCTCGCCAACAGCCCTCTGCTAATATACAACCCGGACCCTCCACCGCTCCTCCACCTCCTAAAGTCAATAGCCCAGAAGACCCTACGGATATCTTTTCACAACTTAAAAACCCAGCCGTCCAGGAAACCTTCGAACTTCTGGAACAATTCATCTCAATAGCCACCACCATCCCCTCCAAAGTCGGACGCCTCAGGGCAATCAGAAATCTGCTAGCGGAGGAAATTAATTTTTAATCCCCGCCACAATAATATTCAAAACCTAACGTTGGTGTCATGGAACGCCAACGGCATTAGATCCAGAGTGGAGGAGTTCCGCGAATTCATCACGGAATGGAATCCGGACATCATAAATCTCCAAGAAACGCAGATCCAAGCATGCCATCACCTCTCCTTCCCCAACTACAATATATACCGGACCGACCGCACCTTCCGAGGCGGGGGAACTGCAATATTAATCAAAAGAAATATCCCTCACCATGAAGTCATAATTTCCAACCCCAGCTTCGAAATAACAGCAATCCAAATTGTAAGACCCAATAGCCTTCCTATCACAGTGATCTCAGCTTACCGTTCACCTACGAAGCCAATTCTGATCCAGGATCTTCATTCACTCTTCCGGAACCACGATTACGTCCTCGTCGCCGGAGATCTGAATGCTAAGCATCATTCATGGAGCCCGCTCACCCAACAAAATGTTGCTGGCCACACCATCAGAAGATTCTGCGACAGCACTGGCTTCTCTCTCAATGCGCCTCTTGAACCAACCCACTTCCACAATAGCCTGAGAAACACCATCATAGACCTGGCCATCTGCAAAGGTATGACCGTTACAGAAGTCACCTCAATTCCTGAGCTCTCGAGTGACCACAATCCTGTTCTCTTTGAGGTGAGCTTGGATAACTTTACCTCACCTGCCCTCAGTAATGCCTTCCCCAATTGGTTTAAATTTCAAAATATTCTTTCTAATACTCTCCCAGGTAATCCCAAAATTACTAATATTAACGAGATAGATGACGCCATACTTAACTTTAATTCTACCCTTAAAAACGCATTCAATAATAGTAGCACCTTCAAAAGTATTAATAAGCCCCTAAGTTCAATCCCCTCAGTCATCAGGGATAAAATTAAACTTAAAAATAAATTACGAAAAGATTGGCAAAATACTAAATACCCCCCCTTTAAAACCCAACTTAATAAACTCCAAAAAGATATTAAGAAAGAACTTAAAAATTTTAATAATGCTAAATGGGACAAAACTCTAGCTGATGCTTCCCCAGATGATGACTCCCTCTTTAAAATTGTAAAAGCCCATATTAATAAAAATAATACCTTCCATATTCCTCCTATTGTGGGCCCCATGGGCCTTCATTACAGTACTGAGGACAAAGTTAACTTGTTTGCTGACTACTTGGAGAGCTCCTTCCAAGAAAACTCGGAACCTTACGATGATGACTTCATTGAGCATGTTGAAGACAAAGTCGAAAATTTCTTAATCCATAACACCAGACTCCACACCGCACCACTTACCTCACCGCAGGAAGTGATGGACATCATTCTGAAGACTCCCAATAGAAAAGCTCCCGGAAAAGATGGTATTAAGAACATTGCATTAAAATCTCTCCCTCTCAATGCAATTACCCACATTACAAAAATTTTTAATAGAAGCCTCCAGCACAACTATTTCCCAACAGCTTGGAAACATGCTCAAGTAACGGTCATACCAAAATCCGGAAAAGATTCTAAATTCGTTGAAAATTATCGTCCTCTAAGTCTTGTCAGCTCCTTGGGCAAGATTTATGAAAAAATCATTCTCTCTCGCATCACTGATCACTGTAATAGGCACCACATCATACCAGATTTCCAGCACGGCTTCCGCCGAGAAACCTCTACGGAACACCAGCTACTCCGAGTAACTAACCAGATCATCGATGGGTTCAACACAAAATCGTACACCGTTGGAGTCTTCCTCGACGTTAAAAAGGCTTTTGACCGCGTATGGCATGACGGCCTAATTTATAAGCTCATTCGATTTAATTTCCCTAAATACCTCATCAAAATTATTCATCATTACCTGAAAAATAGAACTTTTAACGTAAAAATTAACAATACCTTCTCAAGTAACCGCCACACCACTGCAGGAACGCCTCAAGGGTCCATCATCTCTCCAGCATTATACAATATCTATACCAGCGATTTCCCAACCTCTCCAACAGTAACAGTCTGTCTCTTTGCTGATGACGCCGCAATATTAAGTACCGCCTCTACATCCAATCAAGCAGCTCTCTTAACTCAATCCTACCTGACACTCCTGGAAGCCTGGCTGACAAAATGGAGGATAGCCATCAATACAGACAAATCCAACGCTATAGTATTCAGAAGGTACAGAAGTTTACGCATGCCTCCATCCCTCCAACTCTTTGACGAAGCAATAACCTGGTCCTACGAAACTAAATACCTTGGCCTCATCTTAAACGATAAATTAACTTACCACTCCCACTTCGAAGAAATCAAAAAGAAATATTGGATCAAGCACCACTACACAATAGAACTAATTGGAAGGAAATCCAAACTCTCATTACAAAACCGGATATTTATTTATAAAACCTACCTTCGCCCCATCTTAACGTATGCCTGCTCCATTTGGGATCCGCGAGCAACACCAAAATAAACGATATACAACGACTCCAAAATAGAGCCTTCGAGTTATAGCCAGAGCTCCCAGGTACATCCCAAGATCGTTCTCCACGAAGAACTTTGTGTTGAACCCATCCACACCCTAATAGCGAATCTTTCCTCAAATTTCCATTCTGCAATAAATCAACACGACAACCCGACGATTAATTCTCAATCCAACTTCATGAACCAGCCCCCATCTTTTTATACAGTTTCCCTCATAGCGCAACCGAACTTACTTCCTGATTCTAAGAATTCCACCCCCCCTGGCTGCTTAAACGAAACGAAAACCCCCCTTTCGGAAAGAAGATTGAATCCAAAAAGCTGTTTTCACGTTTCCTCCCGAACGAAGTTCCCCACCTCCTGACCGCCGAAGCTAGTTTTTATTAGCTTAGGCGAACCGTTCATCTTTTCACCTTGTTACTCCCTTTCATAGGTAACACATTGTCACTGAAGTAGAAGCCTAGCTGCCGCTAGGCTGGAA
>BMAO01016799.1:0-60498 GCA_019973975.1 Trichonephila clavata
TTTAAAAACTAAGAAATGATGCAAAATAATCCAATTAACAATGGTATGGCTTTATATTGTATCAAAATATATTATTTTACAAATCATAGATAAAAATATCTTTATTTGCAGTTTTCTCAAAACGCATTTTTTGGTGATTCCGGTACACTTTTCTAAAAATCTACTTTACCTATAGTGTTGATATTTTGCATAATACAAGATTAACACATTTTTAACAAAGTGAATGAATTCGTTTTCAAATAAACATTCAGAAATTTCGGATATAGCACAATTTGTGCATAAAATTTAAAAGAAATTTAAATCGCTAAATTTAAAAAAAAATTTTAATTTTTATAAATTTATATTTTAAAATTTCATTTCATTAATTTTATGTATTGTAATGTTTACAAAAACACCGTGGAATTTTATAGATATATATGCAGTAGAATTTAAGGAAAGTGTACCTAAAGGTAAAAACATGCTTGAAAATAAAAATAAAAACATAGTTATTGATTAATTATTGCTCTTACAGATTTATTTGTAATTTAAAATGAATTTTTTTTACATTTATAAGTATATAAATATACAGATAATTCAACGTAAAAGTTTTATTTCCGTTGCTTTAAATTTAAGTAAGTGAGAACCACTTAAATTTGGTGCAAAAAAAGTTCATTTTTCCTTCTCGCAGACGTCCCAGTTACCTTAGATACTTTCGGACCATTTAATTTGTTTCCTATCACTTAATACAATCCGCCGTAAAACATTTACTAAAACAGATAGAGATATATGAAAAAGGTACAGTAAACGATGAGAAAAAAACTCAACTAACTAAACGAGCAACTCATGAAGTGCTCGGTAGAAGCCTGGTGATTCTGACGCGTGGCACAGATGGATAAAATATTTTTATTCTCAGAGAAAGAGAAGTACTTGATGTGACCACTGGCAAGCTTTGTCTTGCTTGCTTGTCTAAGCTTCGATCACACTTGAGGGGTTAAAGCGAGAGCAGGTCTATTACCTGTGGCTTACTAATGCATAAATATCCTTTAGACACAAAAACGAAAAAAGTTGAAACTTTCCATAACACTACAAAAAACATTCCATTTTAAAAAAAATTTCGATTCAAAAATAAATAAACCCTGGTCAAATTTAGATCATACTATCTTTAATTTACAAATAACGGTGAAAGTAAAAATTTTAAATATCATTATAAAGCTTTGTAAAATATAAGCGAATTAAATATATTTCTAAAAAGGGTACATAATTATTACATTAATAATTTTATAAAAAAAAATAATTTTCTTTTTTTTTCAGGAATATGTTTTAAAATTTCGAAATATTTCATTTGAAATATAATAAAAGAATACCTCCTATTAAAAAAAGATTATCTCTTAAATATAATCATATTTTTAAAAAAAGATACCCTATTAAAAGGTATTCCAACCACAAATAAATATTAAACTTCTAGAAAAATTATTGTAAAAGAAAATCAAAAAGCAAAGAAAGCAATACACATTTAATAAATTTGGAATTTATTTAAAAAGTATATCAAAGATAACAATAAGTCATAAAAAAGAAAAATGAAAACTTCCCAGATATTAGGAACAAAGTACAAATATTCTTCTGCATTCTCAGGAATAGCATCATTGTGCAAAAGACTTCATTTTAAGAATTAAAAAACATAAAGCTTATGTCCATGAATATATACACATTTATTTAATGGCTTAAACTTGAAACTACATCCTCCAAGATTTCTCTTGCACTTTTTTGCAACTTTTTCATGCAAATGATTTTCTACACGATTGCACGAGAAATATCATTCATATCGCTTCTGCTTGTACTTTTATGTTCAATTAAAACCATATGCCATAGAGAAAATATTTTCTTTAATTACCACTAAGGAAGTTTGGCCGCAAATTTCACAATCATGACTTTTACTTGATATGAATTTGCAGACTTTTCAAACTACGACTGAAGAAGAAAATATCTTCAAATTTGACAAACAAGAGGCGTAGCCCAAGTTTAATTTGAAACTGTTGCGTAAAGTAATCACTATAAGAAAGAATCTGTAAATTTCATAAGTACATGGTATTTCATTAGTGTAAATTCACAAATTATATCACAAAATACTTATGCCAGAGAAAGCTTTCTCGCAAACTTTACAAACATACGACTTCCCCTAGCAAGGAAATCGAAAACGCCTTCTTGCTTTATAATGTGTCCTTTATATTAATTAGCAAATGCCATTTAAAAGTAGCACTGCCTAAAGAACCTTTCACGTGAATCTCATAAACATATGGCTTTTCCATGGTATTATTTATTGTGCCATATTTTATAAAAGAAATAATTTTTCATCCTTTTTAGGAGGTGAAAATATTGACCAACTTTATTACACTCACTTCGTTGTGTTTTTTATTTGTTTATTTATTTTTTATTTTCCAAGTTTGTTCTACTGTAGTTAAAGCAATTAACACCAAACACATCATCCGATTTTTGATTTGCCAGATACTACAGAGCATCCCCCCCCCCTCCCAGTGACCGAAGATAGGTTAGACAAGCATATACTATATTATATTAAGGTAAGACACAAAAATACAATGCAATATATGTAATACAAATACAATAAATGTATACATTTATATAAAAATATGTTTTAAATAAGCAACCACTATACAAAAATGTGAAAAGAAAAGAATGAATTTGTAGACAACCCGTGATAATTTTGCACAATTGTCAGTTGCTCTAACACAAAACATGTAATTTAGATATATTAATGAGCATGTCTCTATGCATTCAAAGAATATATGAGGCTAACAAGTTATACGCGTTGAAAGTTGGGCTGGAAATTGAACTCGGCTGCCTGTTTTAGTCGTCACCATTTTGTAAGGAGCAGACTGTAAAATTTCCGAAGAAACAATTTCTCTTGCTAGTAGTATCGGAGTTTTGTCTTCATGATAAAAGACTTTGTCTTCCAATTCGTGACATAAAGCTGATTGCAACTGCAAACCTTAATATGTAGTTATTGTCGCAGGGCATCCGATCGTGATATCCAGGTCTGCTCGACACATGGTTTTGGCTTTCGTATCTGCTATGGGAATAGCTTCCGGCTATCTCGAGAATCTGTTGATCATTGTTAGTAAGTTGATGTAACCATCAGAAGGAGGTAATGGACCGACAATATCGAAGTGGATTTCTCGAGATCGAGCTTCGGGTAAACTAAATGTTCTTAATAGAGCGTTTGTATGACGCTCAATTTTAGGTCTTTGACAAGGTTCACAGCCCATTCTCGTTTCAGATTTGGCCAAACATATCTTGCACATTTGAAGAACTTTTATCCAAAAGAAAATTTTGGCGTCATTCTTTTGACATTCGGTCAGCTCACCAAAATTTAGAAAGGAGGATTTGGTAACTAAATTCAGCTCTATTCGTAAAAGTGAATCTGCAGCCACATTTTTTGGATCCTTGCACATGGCTGACGTTAGTGGAGTATTGAGATGTTACATCAAGATGCTGTAAGTGTCGGGTGAGAATTTATCTGGATTTTTCTTGAAGGTTATATATTAATGGCTTCTGGTCAGTATAAATTTGGAATTTACGGCCATTTAATGTGTCTAATTTTTTTTATCGCCGAATAAAGAAAAAAAGTTTCCTGTCAAAAGCTCACCATTTTTGTCGACTATTGTTTAATTTCAAGGAATAAAAGGTAATCGGTTCCCATCCTCCCGCAGAGAGCTGCATTAATGAACCACCTACGACAGGGGTGTCCCGGGTATAGGACTTTTTAACGAAGTTACCTGCGCAATTGCTTGTTTTGCTTTTAAGAAGGAATTTTCTATGTATCCTCGTTCCATTTCAATTGCTCCGATTTTTGAACATTAGATCAAGATTTGTTTCTATTCTTATGTTCTTTTAAAAATTTCACTAAATGATAAGTATATCTGCTGGTTTTGGAATAAATCTGCGGTAAAAGTTGAACACCCATAAAAATCTGCGTAGTTGTGTTAGTGTGGCGGTTGAGGAAAATCAGCAAACCATTGCACTCGGTCGGGTAGATGTTCAATTCCGTTTTCGAAAAGTTTAAATCCAGGAAAACTTTTCCCGAAATTACATTTTTATGACATTGATGCAAAGACCCTATTCTTGTAATTTGGAAAATAAGATTTTGAGATGTTCTAAATATTCATTATGATCTTTTAAAACGCCACCCACAAAAACGTAAATACCAGGTAAATCTCATGGGACCTATTCTATGAACCTTTAGAATGTGTCTGATGCAATACAAAGTCCAAATTGCGTTCTTGTACTTTCAAATAACCCAAGGGGTGTACATTTTTGGAATATCATCCAGGTTAATCGGAATTTGATGATACGCCTTAATGAGGTCAATGCGATTAAATACTTTTGCGCCATGCAATTCAGACGTGAAATCAGCTATACACAAATAGGGTATTTTCCTTTTAGGGATTGAGCATTTAAGGCACGGCAATCTCCACGGGTCTCCCCTCCATTGTTCCTTTTTTGGACACCATGTGAAATGCGGATGCATCATTACTTAGTGAGGGTCCCATGCGGATCATGTACTGAAACTCCGCTCTAGTTATTTTTAGTCTATTCGGAGCTAAACGGCGCGGTTTTGCTGTGACTGGAGGGCCTAGTGTTTCTGTGTAATGAAGAGTTTTATGCTTAACTGGTTTCTCGGGGCTGGATAATTCTGTGATGCTGGGAATTTTAGCTAAAAGTATATGAAGCGTAGAATTGCCCGATATCGTTTTAACTGAAAATGTATAGTTCTTTCTTTAACAGTAACCATTGATTGAACTTTTGTTTTCATGTCTCTTAGATATTAGTTCCGTAGATCTGGAACAAACTGGGGAAAATGAAGAAATCTGCCCCCAAAATAGGTGTAGTAACATTAGATATGAGAAATGTTCAAGAACAATTTCTTCTTAATTTAAAATCTAAGGAAAGTGTTTTTTGTCCATAAACATTAACTGGTGACGAGTGTGCAGGTAAAATTGTTTACTGGGTAAGATATCTTTTTTTGGTAGTTATTTGCCAAAAGAGTTGACGCGTTCTATCCAGTATCGATGAAAAATGACAAAGTGGTTGTCCAATCGCATGTAAATAGACGCCATGATATTTGCGGAAAGGAACGGGTCATTCTACTCTCCACCATTTCCGTTTTCCTGAAATTTACAAGGCGAAAAGCATTTTTCAGATTTACAATTTTTCCCGAAAAGATCATGATACTAACAAGCGGAGAAGTAGCGACTTTTGCTAATACACAAATGAGAACGATACCGATACGGCTCGATTTTATCAAATCATGCATTTAATTTTTCGTCCGAGCAGTAATTTTTGTTGAACTAAACTCACCTCAGAAATTGTGCAAATACTCCATTTGTACCCGGTACTCATACGGAAGATTCCGAAATTTAGAAGAATTATTTCAAAGCTAAAACTATTGGCATAAGATGATCACATCATTTCAAGAGAAAGCAGAATCATTTTTAGTGTGTGTGTGAGTAGCATTCCAATTCAGCCTTATTTCAGATAAACAGTCCGAGAAGTTACCGATATGGTGTTATTTAATGCACTATAATTGGAATATGTTATAAAAGAATTAATTTTACATCCATTTTTTAGGAGATGAAAATTTTAACAAACTTTACTATGCTTATTTCGTTTTTTTTTATTATATTTATTTTCCAATCTTGTTTTAGCTTTGTTAACGCAACTAACCTCAAAAACAACATTTTATTTTGCATTTCCACATACTACAGTACAAATTCGCAATCCAATTACTACCAGAAGAAAAAGACCTACTACAATTTTCACAAATATACGGCTTCTCTTTAGTATGAATTCCCAAATGTGTTTTTAAAGCACTACTCACAGGAAAAGCCTTACTTCAAATTTCACTAAATATATGGCTCCTCTTTGGTATGAATTCGTAAATTTATTTTTAAAGCACTACTCATAAAAAAAAGCCTTACTGCAAATTTCACAAACAAATGGCTTTTCCTTGGTATGAATTCGCAAATGAGTTTTTAATCTACTGCTGGTCCAGTAAGCCTTACTGCAAAAATCATAAGCATATGCTTTCTATTTTGTATGAATTCTCAAATGTTGTTTTAAGCCAGAATTTCTAGAAAATGCCTTTCCACAAATATACGGCTTCTCTTTCATGTGAATTCGCAAATACTTTTTTACAGCACTACTTTGTTGCAAATTTCACAAACATGTGGCTTCTCCTTGGTATGAACTCGAATAATTGAAATATGTAATTAAAGAAGTAATTTTACATCCTGTAGGAGATGAAAATATTTACCAACTTTATTACACTTATTTCGTTTTTTTTAATTTCCCAATCTTGTTTTAACGTTGCTAAGGCAGCTAACCTCAAAAACAGCATTTGATTTTGCATTGCCACATATTACATTACATATTCGCAGGTGCTTTTTCAAATTACTAAAGGAAGAAAAAGCCCTACTACAATTTTCATAAACATATGGCTTCGCTTTAGTATGAATTTGTGAATGTACTTTCAAGTGACCAATTTCAGAAAATGCCTTCCGGCAAATTTCCCAAACTTACGGCTTTTTCTTCGTATGATTGCAAAAATGCCTTTTTAGATCACCGTTGTCAGAGAAAGTCTTCAAATGACTACTGACAGAAAAAGCCTTAATGCAAAGTTCACAAAAATGCGATTTTTCATCGGTATGAATTCGCAAATGCTTTCTTGAATTAAAAATGTCGGAGGAGACCTTCTTGGAAATTTCACATTCATGAGGTTTCTCCGGTGTGAATTCGCAAATGGTCTTTTAACCTACCATTTCTAGAAAATGCCTTTTCACAAATTTCACAAATATACGGCTTCTCTTTGGTATGAATTCGTAAATGCAATTTTAAAACATATTTGGATGAGAAAGCCTTCTTGCAAATTTCACAAACATATGGCTTCTCCTTGGTATGAATTCGCAAATGTGATTTTAAAGCACCACTCACAGGAAAAGCCTTACTGCATATTTCACAAACATATGGCTTCTCTTTGGTATGAATTCGTAAATGTATTTTTAAAGCAGTACTCAGAGAAAAGGCCTTACTGCAAATTTCACAAATATATGGTTTTTCCATAGTATGAATTCGCAAATGATCTTTCAAAATATGACTATGAGAAAAAGCCATACTGCAATGTTCACAAACATACGGTTTCTCTTTTGTATGAATTCGCAAATGCCTTTTTAAATCAGCATTCGAAGAAAATGCTTTCTCGCAAAGTTCACAAGCATATGGCTTTTCCTTGGTATGAATTCGCAAATGCTTTTCCTTGGTATGAATTTGCAAATGCTTTTTGAAATGATTGTAGTCCGAGAAAGCCTTACTGCAAAAATCACAAGCATATGGTTTCTCTTTTGTATGAATTCGCAAATGCTTTTTTAAATTACCTTTGACAGCAAAAGCCTTCTTGCAAATTTCACATTCATGAGGTTTTTCTTTGGTGTGAACTCGTAAATGTCTTTTTAAATCAGTACTTTTAAAAAAAGACTTCTTGCAAATTTCACATTCATGTGGTTTCTCTTTGGCGTGAATTCGTAAATGCTGTTTTAAGTAAGCATTTCGAGAAAATGCCTTACTGCAAAGTTCACAAACGTGTGGTTTTTCAATGGTATCACTTATCATGATTTTTAAAGTCGTCTTTTATATAAAATAGATTTCTGAATGTATCACAAATATTGAGTTTTTTTTTTTTTTTTTTTGCAAAGGAAGTACAATTGCGAGAAAAAGACTGACTTTTGAGAAACTTGAGGCTTGACCGTTGTATGAATTAGCATATGCCGTATTACATAATAATCTTTATTATAGAAGACTCTTTTGCAACTTTCAGAAAATTATGGCCTCTCTATATGGTATAAATTACAAAATGTTTAAACATGAAATTGGCACGGAAAGCAGTCTTGAAAATTTCACACAAACACGACGATTGTCTTAGGTGTGCAAAAGTTGAGATAAATTACCATTTGCAAACGTATTGTTGCAAATTTCAACAATATGTCTTTTTTATGGTTGTAGAATGTAAATCCCTAATGATGAGTTAATGAAGAGAAAGGGGTTTTTTTTCAAAAATCACAGGAAAGTGTCTTCTTTTTCATTTGCATGCATCTGTAAAAAAAAAAAAAAAGAAGTTTTAATGGAACACTGCGATTTGAAGAAAATTAGAACGGATAAAAATAAACAGCTTATTACCTTCAATTTTAAATTATAGAAGTAATATAAAAAATACAAGTAATATAAAAAAGTTAAGTCAATTCTTACTATGAATGGATGATGGATGATTGGAAAGTATTTTATTAACGATTGAAAATTTGAACAAGGTATATATATATATATATATATATACACACTCAAGAGCCAAAAAATTATGACCACCTGTCAATAACGAGTTGGCCCGCCTTGGCATGGATGCCACAAATCCTTGGTAGATGGTCGCAGACAGATTGTACCAGATGCTTAAAGCAAAGGTCATGCAAATCCGAGATATTGCGAATTGGTGGTCTTTGAAGTCTGAGCTGCTGTCCCATGACATCCCAAATGTGTTCTATCGGATTGAGATCCGGTGAGTTAGGCGGCCTGGACATAAACTGGAATTCAGCATCATGTTCCTGGAACCACTCCAACACAATTTTGGCCTTGTGACACGGGGCGTTGTCCTGTTGGAACATTCCATTTCCAGCTGGAAAAACAGAGGTCATGTAAGAGTGCAACGGGTCCGCAATGATGTTCAGATACCCTGTAGCATTCATGGTCTGCTCTACCACAACCACGGGTACCAGAGACGCCCAAGAGAACGTCCCCCAAAGCATAATACCGCCACCAGCGGCCTGTGTATGACCTACTGTACATTGAGGGAGCAACTGTTCGCCTGGAAGACGGCGTATCCTGATACGGCCATCGGCGTGATGAATGACAAACCGTGATTCATCTGACTAGGAAACTCTCTCCCACTGATCCATGGACCAGTCGCGATGTTCCCGGGCCCAGCGCAGGCGCAGTTGGAGATGACGCTTGGTCAGCAAAGGCACACGACGTTTGCTGCGTAGCCCCATATCCAACAGTGTAAGCTGAACAGTGTACTCCGATACTATTCTACTAGGCCCTGCATTGTATTGGGCTGTCAGCTGAGCCACTGTCTGGCTCCGGTTTTGTTGCACCATGCGAGACAGTCTCCGACGACCTTTTTCTTTTATAGCGTGTGGATGTCCAACACCATGTCGTCTACTGCTGGTGTCACCGTCATTCATCCACTTTGCATAAGTATTAACAACTGTGGATCGCGAACAACCCACGAGTCGTGCAGTTGCGGAAATACTTGTTCCGAGCATTCGAGCCATTACAATCTGCCCTTTATCAAAGTTGCTTAGATCCGCAGCCTTTCCCATCACACACAGAAGTAAGTGAAAGAATGATTCTTCAGACTCTCCAGCAGCAGTTAAATACCACTTCCCCCTGATCACGAACCTTCCACGTCATCCAGGCGAGTTAATTGCAAGATGTAGGGGTGGTCATAATGTTCTGGCTCTTGAGTGTGTATATATATAGGAGAAAGTGAAATAAAATAGTAGGAATTGAAAAAAGAGCATGATTTGTGTGTGTGTGTCTGCATTGTTGTGACAATGCACACCTGGTTTGGTTAATTTGGCTTAAAAACTGGTTTTCGACGCCATTTTTTTCATTTTTTACCGTTACATTGTTACAACAATGTAGACGAATTTATGTTAGCATCGAAAACCAGTAATTGATTTAATTTAATTGATGAATTAATATTTGAAAAAACTGTATTAACATCAAGTGTCATCTACTTCAAGTATAAAAAAAAACAATTTGAACTTGATTGGATGAATAGAAAGTGTTTTATTAACGATTGAAAATTCGAACAAGATAAATATATATAGAGATGAGCTAATAGTAGGAATTGAAATAAAAATGGGTTTGGGGGGGGGGGTCTCACAAAAAAAATCAGTCTTTTAAAATTAAAATGGAATAACTGCTTTTAGATAATGATTTGCTTTGTTTCTGTTGTGATGCTTTTAGACACAGAATCCTAAGGACTGAAAAATGTTTAACGATATATAAATGAACGCAACATAACTAAGTTCATTTGTGACTAGACGACTGGGACCATGACGGATGGACGCTTTAGCAAGTGTAAATATCAGCACTGATCAATATTGATAAGAATCAAAAATTCTAAAGCGTATTGAGTTTACAACCAACTGGTTGAAACGAAAGGCGTTTTTGGACAATATTATTTTCAAATAACGCAAAAATTAGGTAATACCAATACAATTTAACATTTTAGAGTACTATACTATAAATTTTACAAGCATTTTTAGGTACTTAATAATTGGTTCAATTCCCTTTATTTTAATATAAATTTGGGAGGTGAAAAATGAATGAGACTAGCTAATAATTTGTACATACGCAGTATGATCTAAAAGTTCAGGGACAAGGTGTAAAATAACCTTTCCCTGAAGAGTTCACAGCACCGAAGCACATCCACCTTCAAAGTAGTCTCCTTGGGCGACGATACACATGTGCCAGCGTTTGTATAACTTCTGGAAGCAATTTTTCGGAACCTCCAGTAAGGCCTTCTGGGATGCTGCTTTCACCTCATCTGATGACACAAAAGAGGCATCCCTGTAAAACCTTTTTTCTTTACGGGAACAAGTATAAAATTCCCACGGGGATAAGTCTGCTGAATAGGGGAATGTGGAAGTAGGTTTTGGCCAGGAGCTCTTTTACCAATGGAATTCAATGTACTGGTGCGTTGCCATGTAGAAGGTACCAGTCGACACTCTGCCAAAACTAAGGCCGTTTACGACGAATGGATTCTCTCAAACAACTTAAAAAAGGCATAAATAAAGCTCCTTGTTGATTTCTAGACCTTCAGGAATAAATTCTGAATGCACAATTGAGAATCAAAAAATACACATCTAGCGTTATTTTTCCCTTCCCTTCCCTATTTTTCCTTTCCAGTCCTGGTGGAAATCTTTCGATCGAGGTAAGGCGGGTGACTTCCATGTTGAAGACGCACACTTCAGTTGTATGCCAAACAAATAGCGCCATCCCCATTCACCTTTGTTAGTATTTCCACTGGCGTTTTATCTAAGCGCTGACAGAATTTAATGTTGCAGCGCTGTTCAAGAAAAGTCATCTTTCTTACATCGCGGAGTAGAGCTCATCAATTTCGGCAGATAACAGCTGCGGTTCATTCAGATAACATGGACTAAAGTAACCTGGGCATATGAGGAGGATTGGGAGACTCCATTTCAAGCGGTTTATTTTTAGGCTTTCGTCGTCACTAATGGTTGCAGTCCCCGAATTTTTGGATCGTACCTCGTACATAAAAATGTAGCATTCAAAAAGAAAATCATTTTGAGAAAACTTCAGTGGCGAGCTATTCGCTATTTAGAGTCTTTAATACATTAAAAATACATTTAACCCTAACTAAACAAATAATTACATTGTGATTGATACTTTGTGATACTGTTATAAGGAAAAAATCATTAAATTATCTTTACAATAGAAAACAAAACAGAAATATTTAAAATACAAATAAGTGTCTCACTACAGTCTAAGCCTAAATTTTAAATGGTTTCTCGACAATCCACAAAGAAATTTCATAATTAGATTTCTGCATTCCCAGCGGATTACTCAGTCTCTCATCATCTGCTTCTCAAGTTATTTCGAGACTTGTAAATTTCATTCATCGTTTCCCTCTAGAATTTTTATGTAGTCAACTTACACATAACACGAATAAAAATAAACGATTTTATCAAGAAAGATGACTTTATGGGAACTCGAGAACATTTTTACCTGTTTTAATGACTTATTTTTTTAACTACAAATCTCATTCATCAGTGAATGAAGTAGAAATGTAAGTGTAAAAGTGATTCAATATCTTTTTTTTTTTAATTTTATTTATTGAGATCCCAATTTTAACATATCAGTTATTGAGGACTGAGGAATACAAATCACAATTTTCAACTGCTTCTGAAGGCTTTTTTTCGTCGATAGAATGCTTTCGGGATTTAAACCTTCACGGATTTTATGAGAAAGACAGAGGATGAAAAAATCCTAATTATTAAATAAATTTATTGTGAAAGAAGAAAAACCATTTGAACCGCTGTTTGGAAAATTGTTGAATTGTAAGAAGGGATCATGCTTATTAGGTGGAATTTCAAATAAAACTGACATGATTTTCAAAAAACATTAGAATTATGATAATAATAATCGCGGATGACATGTATATCAATTCAAACTAATTTGACCTTACATTAGCAGAAAAACAATTAAAAGCAATGACAGAGCTTTGACTTTTATGTCCAAATGAACATTAAGACTTAAATTGAGCACATATAGAAGAGCTGTAGTAACATACTGAATTAGACAATAATGTAACACATTAAAACAATGTAGTTTATATATGTACCGTATTTGAACACACATAATACATTTCCTACAGGCAGGGGAACACCATTCTAAAGCAAAAACTTATTTAAAAATTTTACTACTTCTCCAAATTTTAATATTTTTATACAATTTTTTACCTCCACTCTTACAAGGGGAGGGCACGACTAAGCAAATTTATTTTGGGACGGGACTTGATATGATAGTACTCCATTAGGGTGTTCAACCCTCAATGTATTAGCGCCGAATGGCCAATCAGTTCGGAGAAAATAGCCTTCGAAATTCTTATTCATATTATTAATAAATAAATTTATTATTTTACAATATTTAATAAATTATTTTGTAAATATTTTATTATTTTTAATAAGTAAATTTATTTATTAAATATTAAATGATATTTAATGTAATTATTTTGTATTTTATAAAGTAAAATAATTACTGGAACTATACAAAAATATTTATATTACATTATATAAATATATTTTAATATATGAATAATACTTATAATAAAATATATAAATATTAAATGATATTTTATATAAAAATTAGTTACAAATAGTTTTACAATGTTAAATACAATGTATTATAAATAAAATATTATTTATAATATAACATAATCTATAAAATACAGTCTTTTTTTATTATTAAATTAATTATTTTATAAATATTTAAAACGTTTAATAAGTCTTTTTAAACAAATTTATTTAATTTTAAAAAAATAATTAAATGAATTGAAAAAAAGTTGATAGAGTGACTCTAGCCCTATCTGCAAATTAAATAAATTTATTTAAAAAGGACTCATTAAATTTTTTATATAATTATAAAATAATTAAATTAGTAATACATAAAAAAGACATATATTACTTTTATTATATTAATTATAAAATTATTAATTTAATAATAATAGTAATAATAATAATGCATTTTATAGATTATGCTACATTATAAAAAATATTTTATTTATAACTAGCTGCAAGTACCCAGCTTTGACCTTAGCAGTTCCATTCGGAACGTGTAGAAAAAGATTTTTTCCTCTTTGCCCACTCTGGAGCAGGCCACATACTAAGATCTACATGAGAAAAACATGAGAGAGAAAAACATGGTGTCTGCAAATCTATACCAGCAATCCCAAGAGAATGGCCCTGTGACTTGTTGATTGTCATGGCAAAGCGGGTACATATTGGTGTAACCGCAACAAAATTTGCACCACGATATCAAAATAACAGATTCTTGTATGTTTTATATGAAGAAAAACAGTCAAATTTTGGTTAAAAAAGCACCACTTTGACTGCGGTGACTCTAATATGTAAGTATCAGGAAAAGCAATACCCTTTTTCTTTTTCAATAAAAAGAAATGTCGGTGCTAACATTTTATTGCACCAATACCAACGTTCAAAATAACTCGCCAAGTTGGCAACGCTGATTTCAAATGTGTTATATGCACTTAATTGGCAACCATGTGTTTCATTTCATGTAATGTTGCAATAATAATAGGTTGTGACAATTTGTAAGAATCGAAATGTCATAGGAAGATTTTTTTGGTACTTATGTATTATTGCAACAATTGCCAACTCTATTAATAACTCACTAAGTTGGCAACCACAATTTCCTATGTGTCGTCTGCACTGTATTGGCAACCATGTGCTTTGTTTCATATAATGCCGCCAATAGGTTGTGATCATACTAATGTTTTTGACCAAATGGTCATGCTGTGCAGTTGGAAGTGGGCAAGAAGTACCGCTGAAATGTACTGATATAAGCTATTATGATGGAAGTAAGCAAGACGTTAAAGTGTACTGATATTCAGGCGATGATTTAGTTCCAAGCTTTTGTTACTTTGGGGCCAACTACCTTCTGTCGCCTGATACTAAAATCAGATGAATTGTAACTCAAGGACATCCGAAGACTGATAATACCACCAACATTCAGGTTAGCGAGTTTAAGGAAAACCAACCGTACAAACTCAAGGCCCTTACAACTGTTTAGTACCAAGATACGTACAAATGTTTTTTGCATTGTTGACTCTTTAAAAGTAACAAAACTAATAAAAAACATGGGGGAAGCAAGAAGTGTGCCCTGCTAGGATCCATCCGGTTAGAGTGTAGTATGGGGGGGGGGGCTTGGCGTAGTCAATTTCTTTTGGTGACCAAAATCGATTGCCAAGCTACTTCGCTTAGCGATAGGTGTCCGGATGCCAGAATGAATTCGTTATCTCACCATAATATGAATATAAAAATCGCCAAATCCAAATCCAACTATACTACAAGGGGTGATCAAATGAAAAGGTACGAAACGACACGGTGGGTACAAATATACTTTATTCAAAATATACACCATAGGCCTGAGCACAACGATCCCACTGATGAACAAGCCGCAGGATTCCTTGTTCCGAGAATTCCTGTGGCTGTGACGAGACCCAGTCCTTCACAGTGTCCTTGAGTACGTCGTCCGAGTTGAAGCGCTTTCCTTTCAGGTGTTTCTTCAGTGGACCAAACACATGGAAATCGCAGGGTGACATGTCCGGACTGTAGGACGGATGGTCCAACGTCTCCCATTGGAACTTGTCCAGTTCCATTTGTGTGACTCTGAAGACGTGTGGACGCGCGTTATCATGGAGCAGAATCACACCCTCCGTGAGCAGCCCCGGTCTTTTTTTCTTGATGGACCTGCGTAAGCGTCGGAGTGTCTCACAGTACACATCGGAGTTAATGCTTTTTCTGTGCTCGAGTAATTCTGTGCTCGCATCATTTGGACGCCGCTTTTTATAAGAGCCTTTGCTCTCTCCTGCGCATGCGGGCACCCGCGCATGATCCGATCCCAGTCAGAGTCTCCAATGGCATCCCGAGATGTCTCGCTACATTCTCCCTTGGCGGAATATGCAAATATTTAACTGTTTCATTTTTATGTCGTTTCGTACCTTTTCATTTGATCACCCCTTGTACATTTGAGCTGATCCACTCAATATCTGTAAAAGTGACCAGCACAATAAAAATTGCCTTGCAAGCTGTGTAGTTGTTCCATTATTCACTCAACATGCATTATTACAAACCACAAAAGTATATAAGAAATAATCATAAACAAAAATTACACAGATACATAAATTTAATGCGGAGGCTAGGTTTTAGTATCACCCACTCACATTGGCGGGATAAGTGGCCGATTCGACACACACACAATCCAACCAAGCTAAGAGCTTAATCATTACCTGAATATCAGTACACTTTAACGGTACACCTTGTCCACTTTCAACTGTATAGCATGACCATTTAGTTTGAAAAAGCCGTTATGAAATAACATCCTTTATTTATTTTGAATTTTCGGAAAAGGATAAATACGTTATAACACATCGAAAGTCGACTGTTGCCAAACGGTAAAACGAAATTTAGAAAAAAAAACACTTTTTTACGGCGATTTTTTTCGAAGAACAAATGAAATTACATCACAAAGAGTAAGAAAAACGAATAAATACAACCATAAATAAATATATTTACCATAAAATGTGCTACAATGCTCAAAAAAACTGCTCGAACCATTCATTTTTGCAGAGTTAAGACTTTAAATGTTTGATGACGTCATATCTTCGCTTAAAAATTGAATTTTAATAAATCGCTTAAAAATTGAATTTTAAAATTGAACGAAACCTGTTTAAGAACCTTCCCCATGTAATTTTGTGTACGTGTACCAAATTTCATGTTATTTGGTTTTCTGGATCTTGAGTTATAAGGGAACAGACAAACAGACAAGAAAAATCGTCTTATATGTATATAGATATGTTGTATATTTCACATTGTAAAAATATTTGTAGCTAATTTTTATATAAAATATAATTTAATACTTTTTATATATTTTATTATAAATATTATTTATTAATATAAAAATATATTTATAAAATATAATATAAGTATTTATACAATTACAGTAATTATTTTACTTCATAAAATACAAAATAATTACAAAATACATCATTTAATATTTAATGAATAAATTTATTTAATTAAAAAAGTAATTAAAATGAATTCGGGAGAAAAAAAAAGTTTATTGCGTGATTAGAACCCTAGCCGTCCGTGTAGATATCAGGAGCTCTGCCAGTTGAGCTACTGCGTCAGTGGAAATAATTAAAACTTAATTGTATAAAACCTAAACATGAATATCGAGGGCTATTTCCTCCGAATTGATTGGCCAATCGGCGCTAATACACTGAGGGTTGATCACCCTAATGGAGTAATACTATTATACCAAGTCTTGCCCCAAAATGAAACGCCTTCCCCTTGTAAGATCTGTTTCTCACAACTGCGTTATGGGATCAGTTACACGTAGATACTTGTATCTTTTTTTTTTTAAAAAATTCTCAGACACTATGAAAAGAGAGGGGGGGGGGGGAAGCTGTATCTAACCTAATGCTTTTTTGTAAAAAACTAACTGTTCTCTAAATCCTTATTCCAGAGAGCCTAAAAATTTTTAAAAACTTTACATTAATTACAAAAAAAAAAAAAAAAAAAAAAACTTAAGGGTTTAAATGTATGGTCCTCATGAAAAACAAAAATCCAAGATAACGTAGTTTAAACTTTTCATGATTAATAAAAGAAATGAGAGATATGAAACATAATATTCATCCTTACATGTATTAGAAGTCAGTTCAAATCAATCATTTTAAAAGAAAAATCCACCTTACATTATTAAAAAAGCAAAAAGAAATATGATAAGCATAAATGAAATGAAAGATTGTGAAATATGTCAAACGCATTATCCATTTCTTTCAAACTTATAAAGTTTATATTATAATTTTTGTTCTCTCAAATTTAATTAAATATTACTAAACGCCAAGATGATATGCCATCCCTTCCTGTATAGTTATTGAGGCGTTTTGAAATAAACATCTCTTTTTCATTGCTGTTAATGTGCGCCACTTTGATGCATTTTCAATGTCCTAAATCATATATTCGAACACCGCAAGTATAATCATTTACTGTTACAATATCCTAGGGGGATTAGAATGAGTACATTTTTATATATAATATTCCATTACTTCCAAAATTACAATTAATAAAAATATCTTTGAATTCTGGTAAAATATAGCGTAGTCATTTTCCTTTTTGTGTTGATTGAATATAAAATTCATATTCAAATCTTAAAATATCACATAATCCATACTTTCTTAAATCGACTTTAAAATCCTTTTAATAATTTAACTATAAATCTAGTTATAGGAAAATGAATAGCAAGTACAATAAAGTAGGAATTAAAGATTCAAAAGTTTTAAAACTTTAAAACACTTAAACTTTTAAAACCTCACACCTAACATATAAATCCCATTATCAAATGCAAAATGCTCAGCTATTTTTTCAAAGTATTTCAATAATTTAAAGAATATTAAACCATGAAACTCACATAGAGGATTCACTGTAACTTTAATAGGAACAGACATAATGAGAAAGGAAGTGTGGGAGAATAATACGATAAATCAAACAGATCACATGGAAAATTCTTCACTTAAGATAGATTTTTTAAATCTATACTATTAAAATTTTTTTTAAAAATTGGAAAGGGAATTTATTGTTTAAGATGCTAAGAAAAACTTTATATTGAAAGCTAACATTCACTTATTTTTAAGTTATTAAGTAATAGGATATAGAGTAAAATGTGATTAATATTTTTTTTCATTTAAATTTACTATATGTGAGAAATAGGATATTGTGGAATTAAGGACTTACCAGCACTATATATGTGTAGAATTATTTTGTGAATTTTTACAAGACGAGATATCTATACCAAATAAAAACCTCATACAAGGAAATTTTAAAGATGAAAAACATATATATCTCATACATGATATATGCAGTGGCGTAACGTACACCCTCGTATTGCGGGGGGGGGGTGCAGTGATTCTAGGGGGCTCAAAGCTTGAGCATCTGCGCGGAATTTCTCTTTTGTAGAGTTTTGTTGATATAGAAACCTGGATGGGATGCGATGCAGAAGCCTGTGGATTTCAAATGCTAAATGATGATGAGATTGTGACTTCCGTGCAAGAAGAATCCGACCCTGTCGACGATGAAACTGATGAAGACAAGGGCAACCACAACGAAAGTAGCAAGGGTCCATTAAATGCCGACGATTTTCTGCGTTAGCTATGGAGTGGTACGAACAACAATCAGAGTGCTGTCCTACTAAACTACTGCTGCTCAAGTTAATCAGAGACCTTGCAGCGAAAACATGAAGGTGTACAATGGTACAGCGAAAAATGTGATTATTTTCCTCAATAAAGCTAAAATTGAGACATTTTGCACCTATTTTGCTTTTTCTTCAAGCACGTTTCAGCATGTGATGAATTTCAATATTCGTATAGTGTCCGGTTTCATATACTGCATGGATCGCATTCGGTTATCCGAACAATCACGTATCCGAACGGTGTCCTGTCCCAATTGATTCGGATAAACGACGTTCTACTGTAAGTACTATATAAGCATATGTATTATATAATCTACATAAGAAATTTATAAATACTTTTAAATAATTAGAATAATCTACATTTAAATCGTATGCACTCATATATAAATATATAAGAATGCATAATTTTTTAAACATTGCCTTTTACAGAAAATTAAAGAAATAAACAAATTCGCCAGTGAATAGGCATGAAAAAAAGAACTACTGAACACCCGTATGCGAAAATCGTCAACGAAAATTGAGTACATCGATCAATTGGATTCGCTTGCCCAGAATAAAATAAAATTTTTGACACAATTTATTTTTATTTCCCCCAATTTTTTTTTATGCAGACGATTAATTTTGTAATTTATTTCTTTGCTAATGTATAATATTTTTAGATAATAGAATAGAATTTCAAATAGTTAATGAGCAGTAAATAAAATGTTGGTTTGGGAGATATTCTGAAGTTATATCTGCTACACATTTACCACTAATCTGACTCGCATTCTGTACTAATAAATCTACAGTTCCATATAATGTCCCAATACGGTACTGAAAAAAATAACTAATCTTAAAAAAAAAAAACATTCAAAGTAAGAAACCCTAAAATCTTCAAACAGGTAAAAGATCAGAATTTATGAACAAACACACGCAAAGTTTATATAAAGATAACATAAACTCCCCTAGAATAAAAGATATGACAACATTTGATCATTAGAAAAAGGAGTAATAAATAAATTCGTAAAAACATATATTTTAATCTATAATTTATTTTCCTTGTTTCCTTTGCAATGTGTGATTAATACTTACTTCTGTGAGCCCCGTGTGATACTTTGTGGTGCACGAGGATTTTTTAATAGTGTTCAATAAAAAAAATTATAAAAATGATACATAAGGAAATTGCAAAAGAAGAAAATAAACAGAATGTTTACAAGAATTTCAGTTAAAAAGTAATCAGAAAACCGAAAATATATTCAAATAAAAGACTCTGAAGAGTGAAACGATTTCAAAGTAAATGTGTTAAAAATATTGAAATAATTGCACGAACATATTCAGTTCGCAAACCAGAAAAACAATGATTTCTTACAATATTAAACTTAATGAAAATATTAAGTTGAATATAAATCAAAAAAGATTCAATAAAATTTTTAAATCCCTATTATCAAATTTTTTAAATAAGTGTTTTATAGGAGAAAAACCATTAAATCCAAATATAAAATACATAAATAAGAATTTTTTTACAAAAACGAGCTACATTTTAATTTTTTAATTATCTATTTAATGAAAAGTATTCAATACTATTACGTTTCATAAAATACATGTATAATTACAAGAACATTTCAAATACAAATATTAAAAAAACTTAAAAAATTATGAAAAAAATGGGGTAATTTTAAAATAAAAGCTTTAATATTATAATTTATAATAAATAGAAGTAACAAACCGACACACAAAACTGTAAATAATAAACATCAATACATCAATGGTTAACTTAAACACAACAGTAGTTGTAAACTTTGTAAATCGACTATCAAGAATGTGACACATTATTGCGAATAAGGAAAACAATATGTTTATTTGCTAACAAAAAAAAAATACTTGAAAAAGAAGTGATAATCACATCAAGTATTCAATTTGAAAAAGTTTAAAAGAATGCTTCCCATTAAAAAGTAAAAGAATAAATATAATATTGAATAAAATACAAAGTGTCTTATATGAAAAGTTTAAGAATGAAACATCTTTAATGTTGTTATAAAAAAGATGAATTAAATAAATAAACAATTAATTATAACAAAAAAAGCAAGCAATACATTTATTAAATCTGGATGCATCAAAACACCCAAGGAAAAAAAAGAATGTATCAAAAAACCTAAACAGTAGTAAAATTAGAAAAAAAATTCAATTATTTTAAATTGGAGTAAAAGTTTATTTATGAACTAAAAAGTTTGTTTTTTTTTCTAATGGGGCTGCGGATTGGTATTTTAAACCTTTGCACAGACCTAGTACATTCCCCACGAGGGGGGGTATCACCTTTTAGCGCTGCACCCTATAGGCGGTGATAGCAATTACAGCAAGCAATTTTGACGCCCAGTTTCCTCCACAGAGGGAGGCACCTGAGCTCTTGACGATGCGAACCTGTTCTAGGATCTAATTTTGCCGAGAGCATCCAAGCCAAACAGATACTCTAGGGATCTTTTACATGCCGTATAATCATACGACATGGCCGCTGTCGATTTTCTGCATCATGAAAATCCACCGACATGAGCCAGGGTCGAACCTGCAACCTTGGTTGTAGAAGGCCAGCGACAAACCAACCACGCAACCCAACCGGCTTGAACTAAAAAGTAGATGTCAATTTAAAAAAATTATTTGATTATTTTAGTTTGAAATGTAAGGATGAAAAATTAATTTAAAAATAAAACAAAATAGTTACAATCCAGCATTGAACATCTACCTAGAACTTAATAAGGAAAAGTTTTCAAATAATCTTACAATTAAAAACCCACAAAAAACTTTCAAAATTACACAATTTAATAGGCCTAAAAATATAATACTTTGAGAGATTTGTTCATAAAATGTAATAAAAGAAATAAGAGACGCGCGCGAATTATATATTAGCACACATATATCCTAAAATAGATAAACTCTTAATCAAAAAATGTCCCTTTTAGAAAAATGGCAGTAAATAACGTTTTAATACAGAAAATAATTATCTGATTTTAATGTTATCGAAATTTAATTTTAATACAGAAGAAGACACACAAGGCTTTAAAAACACTTATATATAATAAAAACAAAAGTAGTATATATATATCATATGAAAAATGAGAAGTATATGTACAGTAACAGCAGTATTTACGTATTAACCTCACTGAAGCCAAATTTGCAGCACACAAATTGAATAAGATATCAAACACACAAGTAGGAAAGGCACCATGGGGAAAGGATGGGACTAGAAAGGGTTCATTCATACAAAGGTTAATTATAAATATAAATTTGCTTATCCTGAAACAGGTGTAAATACACAATGTAATGAAATAATGGAATTGGAATAATGTATGTGCAAGTTCATAAGTCAACATCACTGGGAGAAAGAAACACTGCTTTCAATCTAGTTTAAGTCAATATCGATCCATTTTCCACAATGAATTTAAAAATTCAAAATCCCTTTTAAAAAATAAATAAATAAAAGCATGAGAATAAGAATATTTTCCTGTTGTCTTCATGGAAAGATTGGTATTGTGCAACTTTCCCTGCAATGGTTTTAATACGCAAGTACAGTAACAGCTTTTTATACTAAACGTAAAAAGAGATTAATTACCATATAAGATATTAGCTAAAAAAGTACTAGAAGTATCTAATATTCTCCCTTAGAAATATGTAATATAGAACAACTTAAAATATATTTAAAGTATTTTGGGGTACTCAAATTACAATACTTGTAAGTGAGTGAATATTAAAGTCAAACATATATACACGAGGTTCAGCTACATATATACACGAGGCCTCTTGACGACGGACTTCGCAATTTTGAACCATGATCAAGTGACGACTACGGCACCTGAGTTGGCATCCTCCTTTTACTAACTACCACACCACACCATTGGGAAGACGTTCGAGCTTTCGACAGATTTAACGTGCATCTCTCCCCTACACGGTCTTTAGAGATGCTGGGCTTAACAAAATTAAAATGTGAAATAAAATTTAAAAAAATGAAGTTAAAAAATAAAATATATTACCACATTTTTCAAACGTTTGCAGATTCAGCTACCTTAATAAATATAGGAAGTTGTTAGAGTGGTTTTGGATGACACGCGCTGGGATTTTCGACTGCCAAATCCTCTTTTCTAGCCCAAGGTCGATGGCCTAGGCGTATCCTTGAGAGGAACCGGTTTGCAATAACCAAACGCGATAGAATTCTCCTCTGGGAAAACTCACCGTAATAACATCGAGGTAACGTTGACATTCGGCTTTTTATGGAACGCTGATGTTTCCGGAAAATATTACCAGTGTAATTTCAGCAGTAGGTTAAACAATTTCTAGAATCCACATTTGAAAAAAAATTTTTATCTTTTTCAGACAAAAAGAAACTTTATGTGTATGTCAAATTTCAATTATTTTTTTTTTCCAAAGCGAAGAATTATTATTTAAATGCGATGGTAAGTTACATTATTTTTACAAATACGAGACATAAAAATAAAATTATAGATTGTTTTCATTTTTTGCGAGTGCAAAGGAAAATAATTATTTATAAATTAGGGGGGGGGGGAATCCCATTTTAGTATAATTAATGCAGAATGTCGAGTGAACATTGAGGCAGAACCTAATCTAGAAATTTCCTATATATCTTTCTTCCCTAAGTCTCTATTATTTCTTTTATCTCTATCATTACCTTAATTTCTAAAGGAGATAAATCACTCCTATTTTTTCGAAATAATCCAATGCTTTTCTGAAGTTCCTTCCATTATGTTTGTTCAGAGCTGATTTATTATACACAAAATATATTATTTTTCCATACCGAGTTTTTTTTTAAATACAATAGTTACAAGGAATTTATTACAATTTGGAAAGGAATACCGTTAAATCCAATGTATAACGCACCCCTATACTTCAAGCTGCATTTTTTTAATTTTTAGGTATGTTCACCGTTTAAAAAGCACCCCACTTTTTACGAAAACCTGAAGTGTACGTATGCACAATAATTCTTATGTTTTGAAGCCTTTTTTCCGAAGTATTATGCATACTTTTGAAAACCGTGTATTACTGGAACTACAGCCCATACAGTTCATAAGGTATGCCATTTCTTTTGAATAAACATTATTTCGATGAAAAAGAAATCTTGATTTCTTTTTATGCCCACTTCCTTTTTTTTTTTAATTTTTAAAGCTATCAATTTTATACCCGGCGTATAAAGCGCATCCGCAAATTTCGCTCTTATTTTTTGTGTTAAAAGTGCGCGTTATACGCCAGATTTTTCAGTATATACTTACAATACAGTATTTTATACACACGCATTTCACAATTTTTATTAATTTTCTCTGATTTTATTTACAGATCTTCGAAAAAATAGCGATTTACAAAAAAATAATTGATATTGCACGAGTTTGAGAATAGTATAAGAAAATTCATTTTTGCTCCAGATAATAAAAGTGGTCAAGGTAACGGACTCGTGGCCGGCTTGTCATCAGTTCCGAGCTTAGTACTGCTGAATACCCGCCATGTGGAGGGTTCTCAAACGTTCTCCGTGTAGTGTGGAAGTTGGGAGAGGGGGTGCCAGCTCAGGTGTCGTCGGCATCACTTGACCATGGTTCAAAATTACGAGGCTCGTCACTAAAAGCCTTCTAGTAGCTGAATAGTGCGACGATAGTATTCAACACTCCAGATAATAAATGTATTGAAAACAAATCTGTGGAATTATTCGCGTATAATAAATCTAGAATTTTCAACAACCAAAACATTACGACTCTTAGAAGGCAGGAATCTTGGAAAGAGGTGACTGTAGATTTATATCTTATATGCACCACTTTGACCAAACAGGAAATTGATCAATCAAGAGTTCATTACGGAAAGAAAAAAAACAAATTTATCTTGAATTAAACTATCAAAATTTTAGTATTTTTTTTTTCATAAAACTAATTAACACAATTCAAAACAAGAAACTCTAGAATTTGCTAATGCCTTTTAGAAATCCTACATGATTTTATTCCCCCCCCCCCCTCTTTTTACATTTGTGTAAAATAATTAAAAGGTTCTTTTCTCAGCAGAATATAAGATTTAAAAAAAAAAAATTTTAATGAAAATGAGTGATTTCCTTTTTGTGCAAATTATATTTCAATACTTGAACCCTATTCAACTACAATTGTGGAAAAATTATAATTGACATAGTTTAAATATTCAAGTAAAAATTAAAATAGAATTTACTTTCAGAAAGTGATGAAATAACAAAATTTATATGTGCTCTTAATCCATTGTTTTCTAATAAAAGTTAATAAACGTTTAAAAACATGTAAATCTCAAAAACTCAGAAAATGATTTTAAAATTTTTTTAATATTATTACTGAAGGTTGAATATTATAACAACTGCAAAATTTTAAAATGTTAAAAAAAGAATGTGTTCTGTAAAGAACTTTTTCCCTTGAAAAACAAGAATGAATGTTTCAATTGACTTAGATTTTTTCAGAGATCATAGTTAAATTTTTTAAAAAAATAGTATTAAATTTATATTTGTTTATAGACCATAGCCAATAAAAATATGTTTTTTATCATTTGGTTAATTTCAGTACGAAAAACAAGAATAAGTAGTAAAAAAATTATTTAAAAAAATCAATTTTCAAAGTCAAATAATTTTTGACTAAACTGTTACTTTCGGAATGGCTTTCATATTAAAATGGGGGAATTTTGTTCATAACCATTTATATGTACGATGGGCTGCGATGTCTTGCACGTAAATATATTGTTACGAATTTTGTATAATGAATGCTTAAAATAGTGTAAGTAATTTATATCTGGATGTGTAATATGTTAACATTATTATCTGTTGTATTTATTTCATGTTAAAATTGGAATATTCGCAAGCAAATCCATTCCTTACATTATAATATCCATATTACATTCCCGATCTACACTGCAATAGATCCACTGATATTAGTAGTTTATTCGACCACAATTTTTACAAATGACACTAAACATTTTATTTTCTATACTCTTAGAAAGACTGTCCCAATGTATATTTATATAAATTATTCCACGCATGTATAAGCCTCCTTAAGTTCAGCAAGAGAAGAGTATTTCAATTGAATTATTCAGCGAACTAGGTATCCTCACACATTTTCAATGGGGAGAAATCTGGGGAACATGTTGAGCATATAGTCCAGTAAATCAACCTTGCTTAACAGCTAGCCTCTGTTTGGTGCTGCTGCTTCAATGGAGAGCGCGATTTCTTCGGAAGTATGGTAAAGGTTTCTGCTTCAGCGCATTTTAGTAAGCTGAACTATTCATTTTACATGAGACAAATAGAAGGAGATTTCAACACGCAGTAAAAACTCTTCAGATCTGTTTAATCCTATTTTAGCCTTCGACAATCGTGAACAACCCTGAAACCAGAAGAAATTGAAATCCTTTTGGACCCGCTTTTTCTATCGTTTTTTGGATGGCGGCCAGTTTCAGGTCAGCCTCGAAAGTTTATTTCCAGAATGAAATTTTTCTAAAATGGTTGAAAGTAAAGCGGATAGAGGAATTTTTCAACTATTGAATGAAAAAGGTAAGAAGTGATTGATTGGTGAATGACTGGAGGATTAATAGCATCGTGTTATGAATGTCCGAAATTTGGAAAGAACACGAGTTTACTAGAAAGGGAGAATATTATTTAAATCGACCAAAAGCATGCATTTCCTCTTTCATGATGTTGAATTTCAGAAACCACTTTTTTCTTCTCTGTTGCCATTTTGTAAAATGAGACATTTCCTTTGGCACCGTTTGGTGAAATTTATCAGCATCAAAAAAATTAGGGAGAGGAGACGCTAAACTAAAATTGTATTCCATAAATCAAGAAATTTTCCACTTCAAAGTACCTCTTTGAAAAACGATTTTTGGCTTTTCTCAAATTATACCAGTATGAATTAAATACTTTCGGACCATTTAATTTGTTTTCTATCACTTCATACAATCCGCTGTTAAACATTTACTGAAACAGGTAGATATATGAAAAAGGTATAGTAAACGATGGAAAAAAAACTCAACTAACTAAACGAGCAACTCATGAAGTGCTCGGTAAACGCCTAGTGATTCTGACGCGTTGTACAGATCAGAAAATGTTTTTATTCTCAGAGAAAGAGAGGTACTTGATGTGACCCCTGGTCTTGCTTGCTTGTCTAAGCTTCTATCACACTTGAGGGGTTAGAGCGAGAGCAGGTCTATTACCTGTGGCGTAACGTACACCCCAGCATTGCGGGGTGGGGCAGGGTTCTAGGGGGTCCAAAACCTGACTTTGCTGGGGACCCTAATATTCTCCGTTACGTCAATGTCTATTACCCAAATACCAATGATAAGTGGGAGGCGCCCTTAAATCTACCGAGTTTTAACATGTTTTCAGAGAGCACAATACCAGAAAGGAAAGCGCGAAGAGGGTCGCGACAAGTTGAATGGTCCTTGTGTGGTTATCCCAACGATTGGCTCGGGGAAAAAACACCTCACTGTATCTTGAATACTGGAAGGGAAGTCTATGCGTCATAGATAGGGCTTCTGTGGAGTATTTAACTGTCACCACTTCTATAAGACTAATAACTATAGGGAATTCATTCCAAGCATAAGAACACCGAGGTATAACAAGAATAATTTTTTTCAAAATGAAACAAATTTTCTTAGACGTAAAATCGATGAAAAGAGATACACAAAAGTGATGGGAAAAAATCTAAACTGTTGTTAATGCTCCTGCACTTAAGAATGTTCACGAAGTAAAAAGTTTGTTGGATTTGGTTAATTTTTATGGGAAGTTTTGAAAAAAATTAGAGACTATTTCTTACCCCTTTAATAATTTGACAAAGAAGATTGTTATGTTTTTATGACCAAAGGATTGCCAGGTTACCTTCGAGCAAATAAAAAACAATTTCCTCGCCAAAACTCTTAGAACATTATGATCTTAATCAACCTTTACTTTTATCTAGTGATGCATAACCAGATGGTATTAATTGTGCATTGTCACACGAGTACTAATATGACTTTGAATGGCTGATCACATTTGCATCAAGAACTCGAACGGGATCCAAACAAAAATACTCCCAAATTGATAAAGAAACTCTTGCAATAGTTTGGGCACACACAGTAAAATTATTTTTTTAATTTATAATGAAATCATTTCTGATTTCACATCAATCAGAAATTTCGCCAAGTTCGTTCTAAAGAGAAGGTCATGCTAGAGGTGAACTTTGATTTCTAGGGCATTGTGCTTCTGGAATCTATCCTTGAAGAACGCACTATAAACAAAGAACTGTATGTAGACATCCTGCATCGTTTGCGTGAATCGATCAGAAAGAGATCAAAATTGTGACCCGAGCACTGATCGGTGCTTTTACTGCACACGGCCCCTCCTTTTCACCGACTTTCTTGCGATAATGAAAATAACTGTTTTGCCATATCGACCTTACTCCCCTCATCTCGCCCCCTGCAACTTCAGCCTATTTTTTGAACTGACACGTCGCTGGTTTCAATCTGCAGATGAAGTATAACGCAGGTTGAATTAAGGGACGTGGCTAAAAATGGATTCTAGAAATGTTTCTATGACCTTAATAATCGAGTGCAAATGTATGTTGTTTTTCAAGATATTATTTCGAAGGAAAATGTGTCTCAGCTATTTATTTCGAAATATTTTTAAGTTAAAGACTAGAAACTTTTAAATCCTACATTGTATATTAAAATTACCATATATGTATGTGCTTTGAAATACGATAAAATAATGTCTTTGTTTCAAATGTATTTTATGGCTTAAGGTATTATAACTTAAAATAAATATTGAACTTCTAGAAATAACATTTTAAAAGAAAATCATAAAGCAATAAGCACTTAAACTAAGTTTGGAATTTATTTAAAAATTACATCAAAGGTAACAAAAGCTAGAAAAAAAGAGGAATTGAAAATCTCAAGGATATTAGGAATATAAAGTAAAACTATCGATCAACACTCTAAGGAATACCATAACTAAGAATGTAAATCCTCTCTTTAAAAAATCTAAACATAGTTAATGTCCATGAAATTTTTAAATTAAAGAAACTTAAATTAATGTTTATGTCCAAGGACATAAACTTCAAGGTTATTTTAAATTTAAACATATTTTTAAATGGAAAAATTAAAACATTATGATGTAAAACTCACATACATTACTCAGCCGTTCAATTTGTGTATATGCATATGTTTTTTTTTAAAGATCTTATAAGATAAAACTTTTCTGGAAATATCAAATTATACAACTGTATTCTGCTGTAGGTACTTAGATGTTTAACCAAACCATGTCACAAAGAATAGGTTTATCAACAAAATTCACATGTCGATTATTTTTTGTAATTAGTTTGTAAATCTCTTCCTAAAATACCACTAACTAAGGAGACTTTTTTCAAATTTCACAATCATGTCACTTTTTACCTGGTATGAATTTTCAAATGCCTTTTCAAACTAAGCATTTTTGTAAATTTCCCCAAAATATAGCTTCACCTTGGTATGGATTTCTAAATGGCTTATCAAACTAGTGTTGACCTAGAAAGACTTTTTGCTGATTTCACTTACATCAGGTTAGTTCTGGTTACAAATCCGATAATGTTATTCAAATGCACCCTTTGAAAAAATGGCATCTTCTTAATTTCTTAAATATATAGACTTCCCTTGGTATGGATTAAAATACTTTTTAAATTCACAACGAAAAGAAAAAGCCTTGTAAATTTTATACACATGAGGTTTCTATTTGGCGTAAATTTGCATGATCTTTTAAGTAACGATTCCCAGAAAATACCTTCCAGCAAGTTTTAAAATTGCACCTTTCATTGGGATGAATTCATAAATGTCTTTTCAAATCAATATTAGCACACACAGAAAGCCTTATAGCAAAATTTTACTTACACATAAGGCTTCTCTCTAGCATGAACTCGTAAATGTTCATTTAAGTGATACTTTTGAGAACATGCCTTCCCGCAAATTTCACAAACATACGGCTTTTCTTTTGTATGAATTCGTAAATGCCTTTCTAAATTACATCTCAGAGCGAAAGCCTTCCCGCAAATCTCGCAAACATATGGCTTTTCCTCAGTATGAATTCGCAAATGCATTTTTAAAGAACTACTGGCAGAGAAAGTCTTATTGCAAATTTCACATTCATGAGGTTTTTCTTTGGTGTGAAATGGTAAATGCCTTTTTAAATCACAACTGGTAGAGAAAGCCTTCTTGCAAATTTCACAATTATATGGCTTTTCTTTATGAATTCTTAAATGTTGTTCTAAGCGATCATTTCGAGAAAAGGCCTTTCCACAAAGTTCACAAATATATGGCTTTTCCATTGTATGAATTCGCAAATGTTGCTTGAAGTTGTCATTTCGAGAAAAAGCCTTCCTACAAACTTCACAAACATATGGCTTTTCCATTGTATGAATTCGCAAGTGCTTATTAAAATCACAATTCTGAGAGAAAGCCTTCATGCAAATTTCACACTCATAAGGTTTATCTATGGCATATGGCTTTTCACCTGTATGAATTAGCAAATGCTGATTAAAATTACTTCTGATAGAGAAAGCCTTCTTACATATATCACAAACATATGGCTTCTCTTTGGTATGAATTCGCAAATGCACTTTTAAATCACTACTGAAAGAGAAAGCCTTCTTGCAAATTTCACATTCATGAGGTTTCTCTCCGGTGTGAACGCGTAAATGTTTTTTTAATGTGCTCATGTCACAGAAAGCTTTCTTGCAAATTTCACATTTTGTCTTCTCTTTATAATGAATTCGCAAATGCCTTTTCAAATTACTTCTGCAAGAGAAAACCTTCTTGCAAATTTCACATTCATTAGGTTTATCTCTCATGTGAGCTCGCAAATGCTTTTTTAAAGAAAAAATGTGAGAGAAAGCCTCCTTGCAAATTTCACAAACACATGGCTTTTCCTTGGTATGGATTTGTAAATGTTTCTTTAAAGCTCTACTGGCAGAGAACGCATTACCGCAATGTTCACAAACATGTGGTTTTTTCTCGGTATCAATTTGCATGTTTTTTAAAGTCACCATTAACAGAAAATGGCTTTTAGAGTATTTCACAAATATTTGGTTTCTTTTTTGTAGAAACTTGAATTTTAAAAGTACCACTGAGAGAAAAAGACTTCTTGGACATTTAACAAACGCAAGGAAAGAGTTAGCATATGACGTATTAAAAAAAGCTTTTTGAAACAGATCTTTGTGGAACTTTCACCAACATATGGCCTCTCTTTGGTATGAATTACAAAATGTCTCCTTAACATAAAAATGGCATGGAAGGTTATTTTAAAAATTTCATAATAATGAAGGTTGTCTTTGGTATAAAATTGCAAAAGGCATTATCAGTTTTCATTTTAAGAGGTATTGTTGCAAATTTGACCTTTCACCACCTTGAAAATTTTGCATGTCTTTCTTCTGTTTCAGGTTGTAAATGTCTAATGATATATTTAAGACGAGAAAAACATCACACGAAAGCATCTTTTTTCCCCCTATTTACATGCATCTGTAAAGAAAAAAAAATTTTTTTAATGGAACACTGGACTGTGAAGAAATCTTGAAGCAATAAACAATAATTTATTACCTTCTGAAAGGAAGCGGTTTCCTACCCTTAATATTCGGTATTTTTTTTACATTCCTTGTTTACAGGAGATGGTTAAAATTCCTTAGAGGAGAGATTTGGTAACAACAGTGGGTCAAGAATCTCAAACCATACTTAATGTATCATAGTGCAAGTGTATAGACACAATTAGAAAGTTTGGAGGAGTTACCAGTAAGGAGTTACCAGGCAGATTTATATTTAGATGTAAATGGGCAAAGTATAAAAGAGAGAATAGCGTGAGAAGGCAGAATTTTTCAGATTGTTTGAGATACTAAGGATATTTCCAAAAGGGGTCCTCTCCTGAGAGATAAGTTTTGTTTGAATAATAGAAAATGTTAATTTGAATTCCCAAAATAGAAAAAAATTATTTCTCATTGATTCGGTGTTTTATTAATTAGAACTTGGCTGAATTAATTCATCCATCCATTTATGGCTCCATATGACTTCATTTTTCGATAAAACTGGGGAAAAGAGTTCTAACAAAAATAACCACTCTTCTAAAAATTGGAATAAAACTACTTTTTTTGTTTTTGGATAAAGTTTCCTCTTGTTTCTGTTTCATTTTGTAATATTTTTCAGTACAGAATCCTAAGATCTGGAAACTTTTCTCCCTCATATATAAATGACTATAATAGTACACATTTTATTTTCCATTTGATGACTGGGATCACGGCGAACGCAACTTTTTCTTAAGTTTAAACCTCAGCACTGATGAATAAAAAACCCTAAATCGCATTAAGACTATCAGTTTGGTAAGAAAGGCGTTTGTGGATAGTATTATTTCCCAATCCTGCAAAAACTGGGTATTCGAACAGAATGTAAAATTTAAAGAATAGTGCTCTGAAATATCACAAGTTTTTAATAATTGGTTCCGTTGTCATTATTCTAGAATAAAATTGGAATATTCAAAAAGAAAGTCATTTTGGAAAATTTTCTCAGCTGAGCTCTTGGCCAATTAAAATGCTTCACACCACATTAAAAATATTTTTTAACCCTAACTAAACAATTCATTACATTGTGCTTTCTACTTTTTGATGCTTTGAAAACAAAAACTTTTTGAAATTATTTTCCGTATAGAAAAAGAAAACAGAAACATATAAAGTTCGAATAAATGTTTTACTATATTCTAAGCATATAGTTCAGTTTGTTTCCAGTGAATCCACAAGGAAATTTGATAATTTGGTTGTTCCACTCACAGCAGAGTACGGTTAGTCTCTCATCATCTGCCTCTCAAGTTATTCCTGGTTTTATAAACTTCAATGCTTTTCCCTCTAGAATGTATCTGTAGTGATCTCTATATCACATATGTAGTGATCACATATAAAAATAAACTACTTTACCAGGAATGATGAGTTAGGAGAATTTGAAAACATTTTTACCTGTTTCAATTATTTATTTTTTTAACTTATAATCTCTCCCATCAGTGAAAGGATTAGGAATGTGAAAGAATTTCTAGAAATGTGAGTGTAATGGCAATTCGGTTTACCTCTTGTTTTTTTAAGGTACAAATAAGTTATTAATGACTGAGGAACAAAAATAACAGAATTGCATCTGTTTCTCATGACCTATTTTTGTCATTTGAAAGTGTTCAGGTTTTAATCTATATGGATTTTATGAGAAAGAGAGTGGATTGAATCCATCATTCGGTTAATTTATTTAGGGAGAAAACAACTTGGACATTGTTTTGCACAATTTGGTGAATTGTGAAATTGTTAGAAGGAATCATGCTTGGCAGCCGGAATTTCAAATAAAAAAAGAAAAAGCTTTTCTAAAAAATTAGAATTAAGATGCCAATAATCCAATTTCAGGCCAATTATATTATCTGTAGTTTAAACTAAAAGGGTATTAATCATAAGCTTAGTAGAAAAACAAATAAAAGCGATCACCAAGCTTTAACTTTTGTATGTGATTGAACATTCAGAGTTCAATTAAAATTCTACAGTAAGATACTGAATTAGACAGTAATGTAACACACATTGATTAAAACAATAATGTAGTCTATATATACCCATATAAAATATGTTCCAAGAGGGAAAAAAACATCACTCTACAATAGTTCTTAAAAATTTTCATATTTTTAAAAAACATTTCAATATTTTAAAATTTGTACTACTGTTAAAAATTTAGTATTTTTAATCAATTTTTTACCTTCTACTCTTAAATGTGTTTCTCACAATTGTGTAAAAGGAATTGGTTAGACCAAAGACACTTATATTTTTTTAAAATTCCACCAACACTATAAAAACAGGGGAGAAATCCCAGGTGTATCTTCTACTATCTTAATGGATTTTTAAAAAAATAAATGTTCATCTAAATTCATATTTCAGATAAATAGAAAAAGTTTTACAACTTTATATTGATTATGAAAAAAGTCTAAGCATTTTAAATGTGTAATCATCATAAAAAGAAAAATCTAAACTTTAGAAAGTCAGTGAAATAAATGAAAGAGTTAAAATATAGCATTCAATCATACATATATAGTAAATCAGTTTATATTAATAAGCAAAATCCACTCTGAATTATATGTAGTAAAAAAACGTGTTGAATCTAAGTAAAATAAAAGAATGGGGAATGTATTAAATGCATTTTCAATTTCTTTTAAACTTATAAAACTTACATTTTAGGTTTATATTAGGATTGGTTCTGATTTAATTTAAGGAAATATTACAAACACGGGCTGATATGCCTCCTTCCCTTATAATTTATGAGGATTTTTTTATTTTGTCTTTCAAAACCCTACACTCTCTAATGCCACATTGATACTAAATTAGTATTTTTGTTTAGTTAAAAAAATGCCCTATTTTTTTTTAAAAAAATCGCTAATTATCAGCATATTATTTTCAATACTTAATTTTAAAAAATTATCACAAAGTGCAACGATAACTAGATTTTGTGTGACACATGTTTCTTCTGAGGACTTTTACAAAAATTGTTGTGTACTCATTTTCATTAATGTCTTTGAACAGATATGTTTCAATCAACCCAATAGAATAAAATACAGAAGGTACGCTTCATTACTAGCAGCTTTAAGGCTTGATAACAAGATCGTAACCTTTTCATCTTTTATTTAACTAATAACACTGAGTTCATATATCAAAAAAGAGATATTTACATAAATATTTATGAGACATCTAGATATAATTGAATAAATCGAAAGCTGTTTTCCCCATGAATTCTATAAATGACCAGAAAAAAAATTCACTTTATATTAATAAATATATACATATATAAAAAGGAGAAAAGCTACTCATAATGAGATCTCCAAAACTATTAGTCCTACAGACATGAAACTACACTGGTAAGTTTCTTTTGTTGAGTAGATATCAGATAAGAATGCGCTTTGCGAAAATCGACCCCCAAGGTTAGGAATGACAGAGACGTTGAAAATAAAAAGAATCATTTTAGAACAATTACGCTTGATATTTTGTAAGTATGTTCTTAATAATGAGAAGAGATCTGCTAATGGTTTTGGGAAAAATCGAGGGTTTCCCAGGGTGAAGGAAGGTTGCGGAAGCATTCTACACAAAAATTCCCTTTTTAGAAGTACTGCACATACAGACTTGAAATGTAGCAAATATTCTCTTTTTCCTGAGTAGAGATCCGAAAGAACAGGGTTTTTCAAAATCTACTTCCAAAGGAGAGTGCAGGAGTGTTATACATAAAAAAAAACTTACTGCTTTTGAATGATTAAACTTTTAATTTGGAAAATTGGATTTTGGTCAGTTTTATGGAAATGTATATTCTTAACTAGATTATTTTTTTTGGAATTAAGTAAGTCAATAACAAAAATTAGAAAACGATTTTTTAATTATTTAAATTTTCTAGTCTTGGATGATGAATTCATTAATTATGGATGATTTTTTTTAAATTTCTTATACTCATGCATGTCATTATAATTTTATGAAATACCTTAGATAATACCTATTATTTGACTCTCAAGAAATCATTCTAATATGCAATTTTAATACTGCAATGAAACTAAAGTGAATTTCAGCAAATTACCTTCTATCTTATTGCATAAAATAGATTTCCTGGGGGGAAAAAGAGAAAAAAGATGATTATCTTGTTTCAGGATGTATTACATCTAACTATTTTATTTAAAAAGCTAAGTTAAGATATTTTTTATAACCTATTTACAATTTTAATTCCGTTTTCTATTTTTCCGTTGATAGCACATTTTACGATAAAACACAATGAGATCTGTATGCCTACAACTTGTTTTCATTATGCCTTGAAACATTTTTTATGATTCAAATTGCTACATAAAGATTGTAAGCATAAAAACCCTCCTTTTTTTTTTTTTTGAAGAAAAGAAACCAACATAGGTAATTTTTTAATTCAGTAGGTTACCTAAACATTGGCATTCTCAAATGTATCATGGTTTTCTATCTAAAAACCTTTTTATTCATACATCTGCGCTGAAATAAATCAAGAAGTTAATAATTTTATTGGCTTATGCATCATTAAAAACTATATCATAAATGTTTCTCTTGAGCAATTCTCGAAAGATGATTGCACTAATTAAGGTTTGTTGGCATGGAAAAAGGCCTCATTAAAACCTGTAAATATATCCGGTTGACTTTAAAAAGAAAACAAAATTAAGTTCAGTACTTTCTAATTTCTTTCTTAATTTTTTTAAAAAAAAGAAATTTTTTAACATTATGACAAATGATTCAATTTTTTTTTATATTTTGAAGATTCCAGTCTGAAATTATTTACATATATCCATCTAGTTTAAGTTTACTAACATGATTGAATATAAATCTTTCACTTAATGTGTGATATAATAAGCCAAGTATTGTGTATTCTTTAATTATAATCAAAAAGGTCTTTACAATGAAGATATATAATATTAATTAACTGTGTGTCTTCAAATTCTATAAAAAAAATCTCCTAATAATGTTTGATAACTTGAAATTAAAGATCATTTAACATTATTTTTGAAATTTCTAAAATATATTTATTTAATTTATTATTTTAGACACATTTTCCACACTGATATCCATTTATTGAAAGAGTAGGTTTTTTGAAAAAAATAGAAGAAAAAAAAAACAGTGCAATCCCTAAATGTTGTTTCAATGCAATGTAAAATGTGCTATATTTAGTGATATTTTATTACTATTATAGTAAGTGAAGTGAATGATTGAAAATTTTCTTCACCTATTACCTCATTATGTATAAATATAATTACTACTGACAATAAAAATTTTATAAATGATTGATGATAAAAGGCCTCTTATTTATGATTTATGAATGAAAAGTAATTTTAATACATATACCTGTAGTGCATTTCATTTAAAGAATCAGTAAATTTTAAAGTGAATTGATTAAACTCCATGAAACTATCTCTATAAATAACCTTCTTGAATAGTTAGAGATAACATTTTCATTGACAAAATTCTTAAAGCACAGAATTTTTACTAAATTAAAAAAAATTATAAGATGTTTGATATGTCTATTTTTGAATCTACATAATACTTAGCAACACATTCATTTCTATATGAATGATGAATCATCATCACTGAGTATCATTCCTCATATTGATTATGTCAGATTATTTTCAAATTCCTTCAGCATCATTTAGCCTTTCCTATAAAACTAAGCATTAATTTAAATCTTTTTTTTTATCTAAGGCACTCATCCCTTGAATATGATATTTTACAACTCCCTCAACTTCTACTTATAACCTCTGACTCTCTATGCATACAATGCATTAGATTTAAATCTGCCGCCCATTTGATATAGTGGTTAGTGATGTTGAATAGTGTCATAGGCCTGGGTTCGAATCCCAGAGAAGGCATGGATATGCATAAATGTATAGTTCCTTTGCGACATGGGGTGACTCTAAATAGCTGTCGTGCCGCATGTCCTCTCGTGAGCTTGGTGGAAGTGGAAGAGAGATGGGAGGCCTCTGACCACCCAGGGTGTTCTCCCTCAAAATTGGGGTGGTACCCTGCCAAATTGTACTGTCACCTGTATGGTGCCTCAAAGCTACCCCTATCAACAGGTGTACAACTATACCCTTGCAACAATGAATTTTGTGGGCCTTGATCTGATGTTTCTGTTGATCAGGTGGCATAATTAAAAACAACAGATTTAAATCTTGTAATTTAAATATATTTTTAATTAAATCAGTGTAAACATTAACAAACAAATCTTAAAAGTTAAAAGAATTTTTTAAATTCTTCAATAGCCACTAAAAAAAATTATATCACCTTTTAATTTAAAAATACTTCTAGATGAATCAAGAGGTTCTTGCATAATCTTATTAGGACTAATTTGGAAAGAATTCCCAAATCATTTATATCTATGAAAATTACATTCTCTATTAATATATTCTAGCTTCAAAATTTTTTACCATAATATTCATCATAATCCCCACCCCATATAAAATGATGTTCTACCAAGTAAATTCAATACTTAAACAAGAAGGAGAATTGATCAACACCTACTTGATAAGTCGCAGTCAACAGTCATCACTCACAAAGTATCACTTCAAAATATACCTCATGTATTTTTCATTGCAGCCTATGCATAACAAGATTCTTCACTTTGTACAGTATACGCCATTGAAAATGCAGCAAGTTGACTCTGCAAATATAATTATTATCAAATTCCCTGGTGGATTAGAGTGAGTAAATTTGTATAATACATCAATGTTGACTTCATTATATAAAGAAGTAACAATATTAAATAATAATACAAAAAAATCTGTAAAATTTTAATAAATATAGTCTACATAACTCTCTTTTTGTGAAGATGGATAATATAATTTATTTTCAACCTTAAAATCTTACACACTCCTATACTTCTGAAATTGATTTAAAATCCTTCAAATAATTTAAACATAAATCTAGTTAAAGAGAAAAAATAGCAAATACAATAAGGGAGGATCTTGAGATTCACAAATGCTTTCTTATGCTTTCAAAACACTTAACACATTAATTCTATTATCGAATACAATATGATGTTCCACTCCTTTTTCAAAGCATTTTGATTTCTGTTTATATTTTTAATCAACATTGTTGTACTTCTATAATCAATATTGAAGATGAAACTGTCATAGATAATTTTAAAACTAATTTCTGTAACTTTTACGGAAACAGACACAATGAGAAATGAAGTAAGGGTAAAAAAAAAGGATGAATGAAACTGATCAAATGGTAAATTCTTCATTTAAAGCAGATTTGTGAAACGTATTTTATTAAAACCAGAAAGAAATTTGTGGAAAAGGAATTTATTGTTCAAGATGTGTAGTAAAAATTTATATTTAAAATTAAGATGACCTTATTTCTAAACAGTATAAATAGAGAAGTAAAGGACAGTTTTTTTTTTCAATGTAATTTTAAAAAATTTTATTTTAGATAGTCTCAAATTTGGCTGTGGTGACGATAATACATAAGTACTGAAAACTTTGATGAAAGATTAGCTAGAAATATTTATGAGCAGATATTTATTTACATACACAACAGCAAGTCACTTTGAAATCATTACATCCATAGTAGAATTTTTAACAAAAATAACTATTCTAATGATTATCAAGCACATTACAAAAGAACTAATAAACATAAATGCCTAGTAAAATACGACAGACAATTTTTAAAGAATGTACTTGTGAAGGTGAACAAATCAGATGCAATAAATGCTTCAAAACATTTTACGTTGAAAGAAGTCTTCAAAATCATAAAAATTCTTCTGTTTGTTAAAGCCTATGGAAATATTTAAAATGTAGGGATATATATAAAATTAAAAAAAAACATTAAAAAAGATGGAAAGCAACGTACATATTTCTGAAACTAGGTTTTAAAAAAATTCATAAATGCTGTGTGGAACTAAGTAATTTCAAAAGGAGCTTCTTGTGAAAATAATTCCATTTTAATATAAAAAGAGAAATTTGGAGCAATTTACATAAATATTTATAATGTACACAAAAGTACAAGCTTTTTTTAAGTTGAAACTAATCATGAGGTTAACCCAACAACAATTCAAGAATTTGATAGAAAAATATATTTTTCTTCTATGAATGGTTATTTAGCAAACAAACAATTTCATGATAGAGTACTGGAAATATTCTGATGTTCCTTTATTGAAAAAAACATTGTTTAGAAAAAAAAAGAAGTATTTACAATCTGTCATGGAAACAAGCTTACAATTATGAGAGCAAATGAACAAAATGTAAAATTTATTCATTTTGAAAGATTTAAAACAACACATTTAGATTATAAGAAGTAAAATTAGATATAAAATACGAGAAGCACGAAGCTGAGTATCCTAAGAAGTAAATATAATATGAAACATAAGATAATCATTTAAAATCCAAATAAAACTGTTAAAAAAATTTTTTGATTTGTAAAAAGAAAATATTGAACTGACACGATTACTTCTAGCATATATGGATTTTTTTTTAATACGTTACTCTTCGTTTTTTTTCAGGTCTATGTTTAGAATCTTTAAATGAGAATACAAATGATACCAACGAGACATCATTCAAAAACATTTTTGAGTAGACTATCTTTCTCAAAAACCAAAAATATAATTATTAAATCAAATTATGAAATAAAAGATGATGATGGAAAAAGTCTGTTCATACATGAGTATTTAGATATCTATGGCCTCTCTATTTTTAACCCGGAGAATCGACTCTGAATGATAAAGATATTACATTCATTACAAGCGGGAAACAAATGTAAACATAGTCACATGCTATCCTCATCACGTGATCGTCACGTCACATCAATAACACGTGAACACATAAAGAGTTGTTATTCAAATTCTCATTTGGTTTCCTTTTTTAAAAAAGGATAACAGTTACAGTTAGATTTTGTGGGATATGTAGCCAGTGTTGCCAGAAATTTGCACAGCAAAGTAGCACAAAGAAGGAGAAAAAGTAGCAAAATGATTTTCACTTGCAATATACAAATATTATTTATTAAATTTTGTAAAACTGTTTTAAAAATATAGGTTATAATTCTTTAATTATTTAATTAATTTAAAATACCTTAAAATTCTTTAATTATTTAATTCATTTAAAATACTTTCAAATTCTTCCTGCTCACCTAAGAATTTTTTACAGATAATTTGATGCAAAAGTTTAAAAATTATTCAATTTTTGTAGTTGCAAAATTTAAAAGGTTTTAAATTTTGAAGTGTTCAGTTTTTTATTAATTTTTTTGACACCTTATAATGAAATAATCATGTTTTAAAAACTGAAAGCATTGGTTAAGAGAAGACAAATGAAGCAATAAAATATAGTTGTAGATATTTATAGAGATATATAAGGAGTGGATCGAGACAGCGCTTTAAAATTAAAATTTTTTTGAATACAATGTATATAATATTATATAATATGGAAACTAAAATAATTGAATAATCCTATACTGTTTTTGTATTGCTGTATTAGTCCAATGATTTTTGCTGAAGTTCTTATCGCATTTTATTTACATTTTGGATAATTTTTACTTTTGATTATTTTTTGCTTTTTTTTATTAATAATTTTATTATCTTTCTTGTTATACCTAATGAAAAGTGTTGCAATATCTATTTTTATAGACAAGCGAGACAAATGTTTCCGTATAATTTTATATTTTCAATTACATGAAAAACTAGTTGTCAATTAATTTTTAAAGTGTTAATTTTTTTAAAATTTTTAGTCTCTTGAAGTTATTTATGTTTCTTAGATTATTGCAAAGAAAAGTTAGAATGGATTTGAAAATCTATTCCCTCCTTGTTGATTTTTAATAATTTTTCTAAAAAAACACCTAAAAATTTTATTTTGAGATCTCAGCCTTAAATCCATACTTAATTTTATAGAACATACGTTTGGGAGTATATACGAAAATTTTCACTGCTCTGTGATGGACAGAAAAAAAGTCTTAGGGATTAGAACTTTTATACCTTCAAAACTGAAATTCTGAGAAAAATGCATTTAAAATTTGTTAAGGCATATAAAACAAAAAACTTACAATGCCCAGGGCCGGACCGTGACCTTTGGGGACCCTGGGCTAACGATATCTGGAGCCCCCTAAATAATTAAAAATTGTGCCTTTTTCCTAAAAAATAACTGTGCATAAAAATTTAAAATATACGAAACTTAAAGTTTTTTCCTCCCAAACAATTTAAATACGTTATAAGCAATAACATAATTTACAAAAAAAAAATTACACTTTTATGCTGAATATTCTTTTATTTGCTCATCACATTTTAAGTCTATGGTGAGGTCAATATTAATAGAAAGAAGTGATTAATAGCTAAGCCTAGTATTTGTCACTGTTGTCCTATATTTGTTTTCTATGTAGGGCATTTTAGAGAACACACGCTCCACTTCACAGCTAGTAATACGGATCGTTAGAAAAATCTTTAAAATGGTATACAAATTTGGAAAAAACTGAACTAGTTTCTTTTCAAACATTAAATTGTATATATCATTACAAGTACAAAACTCTAGCTCAGTTTTAGATAAGTTTTTAACTGAACACCTTCATTTACTGAATGTTGGTCTACAGCATCTGAATAGTAAACTGTAATAGCGCGTATACTCTCCAGGTCGACGTTCTCCTTATTTCGATCTTGCAAATCCATCAAAAATTTTAATTTCTTACTATATTCTGCATATATATACACTTGAATTCTTCTATTTAAATCACGGATTAGCTTATCTAACAATACAATAATCGTGTCTCTTTTAAAATTTTCTGTCCCATACACAGCTTTTTCTGTGAATTTATCTCCAAATTTTTAAACAACCCTTCTCTAGTTCACATCGCTATATTCTGTTCCTACATTAGGACTTAATTTTTTGGCTGGGTCTTGATACTCCTTTCATTTTTGATCTGATTCACATGTCGTACATTGCTTATAGATGTTTTTAATGACATAATGAACTTATTCTCTTCACAGATGTTCAAACCCCAAGAATCTGTTATTTTTTGTTAACTGAATTAAATCTTTCTAAAATTTCTTCCCAATATATAATTAAAATGGCAGTTTCGAGTTTTGTTAATTTCTTAAATAAATTTGCTGCCTCTTTTTAAAATTAATTTTCTCATTTTCATTGTCACTAAATGTCTTAAGAATATTCATGATATTACAATATTTATCTCTTGAGGCTTCAAAAGGATCGTAGGGACAAGACCATCTGGTTTGGCTTGAACTTTTTAAGGTAAATTTCAGTTTAAGTTCACGATTTAGAAGTTTCTGCCTATAGATCGAAGTAGAAAAGCAAACATATATTTGTTGCTCTAAACCAAAGAAGTTCACGATTTCAGTTGCAACCTTAACTGATTATGCATAACTAGATTAAGAGAATGTGCAGAACACGTCACATAATTAGCGAATTTTTTTTTTTTCTTTTAGAAGAGCCTGCACAGCATTATATGGACAGGACATATTGGTAGCGTTGTCATATGACTGCCCCCTACAATTATCCAATAGCAGTCCATTTGTTTCTAAAAATCCTTGAAGATAATTTAATATAAGACTAAAGACTACTTATCTTAACTACATCTTTCATGCACTTTTCCCCGAAAACGTTATCGTAGTATAATAGCAAGTTAGTCATTGTGGGACAAATCTGCTGTTGAATCCATCACTATTGTATAGTACTTTGTGTCATTGTTATTTATTTGAATTATATACTTGTTTAATGATTTACTTGCTCATGATCTCAACTATTTGCTCATATATTGTTTTTGATAAGTATGATATTAACGATTTTGTTCGTAATTCTCGCAGTTCAATATATTCACGAATGAATGAGTCGAATTCTGCTAGCAGTTTCAGGGTACCCATAAAATTACCATTATGAGGAGAACTAAAAACTTCCTCGGTACCTCTAAATCAGCGATAGTCAACCTGTGACCCATGGGCCGCATGTAGCCCACTCGACCATTCTGAGTGGCCCGGTCTAGGTCCGTTAAAATAACGAATTCAATTATTTAGGAATAATGTATTAAAAATTTAGTGAGAACTCTATCAATCAAGCAATCAGATCTATCAATTTTGCTATCGATGTCGTTCTGGTACAAATTGTGAAATAATTTTTTTTCTTTGTTATTGTAATGGTTTTGATAACAAATAGCAATGCAGTAGCGACCATTTTATAGGTGCAACTAATTTTTAACTAACCCTCATGTCTAAAAAATATTTGCTGTTTCAAGACGATTGGGATCTTGACTATTTCGTAGGGGGAAAAAACATGGATCAACAACTTGTTTGATTTGTCGTGAAAATGTTATAAATAAAAAATATAATTTGATCGTCACTGTACTACTAAACACAAATCCTTCAATGGCACTTATTGTTGAGGATCCATTTAAAGACGAGATAAATTGATTTTCTTAAAAAAAAACTTTGAAACAGCAATAAATATTTTGCAGGTGGTAATGTCACAAAATCCAGAGGTAACAAAAGCATACTATAAAATTTAATACATTATATATATTGACAAACTATATGAAATTGTTAATGATAAACTTAAGAATTATCGCAGAAATTGTTAGAGTGTTTCTTAAATGCTTCCGATGTACTCTTTTATGAATTCAGTTATTTGTTCAGATATTGTTTTTTATAAAATCAAAAAATATTTGAATAAATTTGAAATAAAAATTCGCAATAAGAAAAGACAGTTTATACAGATAATAGTGATTTCAGTATGTAGTTCAATAAAAACTCTTTGCTACCACATCCTGCGATGAACAAATTAATATCTGAAATAAAAATATGCAATGCTTTGTCAAAAGAAAAAAATCAAACCATCCAAGTACTTGGCAGCTTTGTTTTTATGACAGTAGAATGCAGACAAGGGGCTTCGGGTCATTAATAAACGGAAATTGAAATTCCCCCGTAACTGGGTAAAAAGTGAATGAAACGTATATTTTGTGAGTTTTGTTTGATAGAGTTTGGTATAGTTTAAAAATAAGATCCAAAATTATGAGATTCTATATTTTGATCAATTTTTCACATCTTAAATGTCCTTGATCTTATAGCTTCACCCTCTCTATTAATCCTCACGTTGCGGCCCTCGTAAAATACATGTCAGATGTATGTGGCTCGGCGTAATAAAAGGTTGAGTACCCCAGCTCTAAAATGCTTAACATCTTGTATCCAAATACTTACTACCACAATAGCACGTTTGAGGAAATTGAGGTAATATTCTGTATCTTTTCTTAGCTGCTCCAGTAATTGTTTATCTGAAAAAGACTTATTTTCTTTTCGTGTCAACCTAACTAACATTGAATTTATATGTTCAATAAAATTTTCATGATTTTCTAAACAACTTGTTACGTGTTTCCAATCAGAAAAGCCAATTATGTATTAAGAATTTGTTTCAGAAAAAAGATTGCAAGTGAAACAAAAAAACACTACCAATACTATTTGAATAACAAAGCCAAGATCTTTCCAGCACCTGGCCATTTTTAAGTTTTTTAGTGAAATGATTATTAGAAAAGTATCTCTTTTGTTCTTTGTATTCTCTTTGCGAAACAGAATACATATTGTTTGGGTCTTTATTTTGAAAATAACTCATTTCATGTGGAGAGATATAATCAATAAAATTATTACTTATCGATTTAGGCCACGAACCTACATGAATAATCCTAATCTTCCTACTTCGTGTCTTCATTCTTAAATAATTTTTGAAGTGTGTATTTGTGCTTACTTTTGACTTGAAATCAATAAACAGGACCTAAGTATCTTTTAATTTCAGGTATTATGCATAGGACATATTGTCATGATAACTGTAACTGTGTAATGGAACTGAACTATATTGTAACTGTATATATATATGATTGTTATGTGGTTGCTGTTGTGAGATGACGTTGTCATCTGATGCATAATAAAATATTTAACCAAGAACTGTCTGATCGCTTTACAAACGTAACATGGTGTCTGAAGTGGAAGCGTAGATCGGATTGAAAAGATATCCACTTGCGTAATGGAAGCCTTCCGACCCCCTGCTCCGCTGCAATTTTCGCTAGGAAATGTGAAAGAAAAATGGCGAAAATGGAGTCAAGAACTGGAGAATTATCTGCTTGCAACAGAAAAAGATGATCGAACAGATAAAGTTAAAATTGCAATCCTGTTGAACTTATTGGGCAGTGAAGGACTTGAAATATACAACACCTTCAAGTTAGAATCGAAAGCGAATTTTTCGGAGGTTCTTCAAAAATTTTAAGAATACTGCTCACCACGACAGAATGTTGTGTATGAGCGTTATAAATTTTTTTTCATGTGTTCAACTGGAGGGCCAAACCATTGAGACATATGTCACTCAGCTAAAGACTCTAGCATCCACGTGCGAGTTTGATAACCAAGAAAATGGATTGATTAGTGACCGCATCGTGCTGGGAATCAAAGACAGTGGGTTACAAGAACGACTCCTGAGAGAAAATAACCTCAGTGTTGAAAAAGCTATTGAAATCGTCCGGGCAGCTGAAGCGAGCCGGGAGCAAATCAGAAATATGAAGAAAGATACAGCCACAATAAACTTCGTGAAGGAGCATCAGAACAAGCCTAAAACCCAGTACAACTGCAAGAAGTGTGGACGAAAACACAAGCCTCGAGAGTGTCCATCGTTCGGAAAAGTTTGTGCCAAGTGCAAGAAAAAAAACATTTTGCTGCTAAATGTTTACAGAATACAAAGTACATTCATGAAATGAACGTTCCTGAAAATGAACTGGTTTATATTGATTCTGTGAATGAAGATGAAAATAAATGTGCAATGAAAAATAGTACAGACTCTAATGATAAAAATGTAGAAATGGTAAGTGAAACTTGGTATAAAAATGTTTCATTAGATGTAAATAATAAGTGCTTTGATGTCAATTTTAAACTGGATACTGGAGCTGAAGTAAATATTTTGCCACTGTATATTTTGAGTATGTTAAAAGTTAATCCAAAACTTAGTAAAACTAATATATCTCTAACTACATATGGTAATTTTAATTTAAAGCCAAATGGTTCCCTTATAATTAATTGCTCTACTGATAAACTCAAAAATGTTCCTTTGCCTTTCTATGTAGTAAATGTAAAATCCAAACCAATATTAGGGTTAAGAGGTTGTAAGGAATTAAAACTTGTTGAAAGAATTGATGCTATTGAATGTTGTATAAGTAAAAATGAGTTAATTAAGCAATATAAAAATGTATTTACTGGGGTTGGGGAATTTCCAAATGAACCATATCACATTACTTTAAAAGATAATGCTGTACCAGTAATTCACCCACCAAGACGTGTTCCTCTGGCTTTGCAGCAAAAATTAAAAAGTACTTTAGATAGATTAGAAAAAGAAGGAATAGTGTCAAAAGTTAATAAGCCAACTGATTGAGTGCAAAGTTTAGTCATTGTAGAAAACCCCAATGGAAATTTAAGATTATGTTTAGACCCTAGAGATCTTAACAAAGTTATTAAAAGAGAACATTATCAAATTCCTTGTACAAATGATATCATTAGTAGATTAGAGGGCAAGAAAATATTTTCAGTTCTAGATTTGAAAGATGGTTTTTGGCATGTACCTTTAGATGAAGTTAGCTCTGAAATTTGTACATTTAATACACCTTTTGGAAGGTACAAATTCAACAAAATGCCATTTGGTATAGTTTCTGCACCTGAGGTATTTCAGAAAAGAAATCAAAAGTTTTTTGGAGATATTGAGGGAGTAGAGATTTATTTTGATGACATCATTATTGCAGGATATGATGAGGATTCACATGATGCAATTATGTCTAGAGTTCTTGAAAGAGCCAAATTGTTAAATGTAAAGTTTAATCCAGATAAACTACAATATAGGGTGTCTGAGGTAAAATATGTAGGTCAAATAATATCTAAATCACAGGTATAAAACCTGATCCAGATCACATAAAAGCAATTGTTGAGATGCCAACACCAAAATCAAAAACTGAAGTTAGGAGATTGTTGGGCATGATGAATTTTCTTTCAAAATTTATACCCAATGTATCTAAAGTTACTGCTCCATTAAGAGAAATCCTTCATGAAAATGTAGAATTTAATTGGGGAAAAGAACAAGAATTTTCCTTTGTAAACATTAAAGAATTGTTAGCTAAAGCTCCAATTTTAAAAGTTTTTAGTGTTAATGATGAAATAGTAATACAATGTGATAGTTCAAAAGATGGGCTAGGATCCTGTTTAATCCGAAAAGGTCAACCGGTATCATTTGTCTCACGCAGTTTAACAAACAGTGAGAAAAATTATGCACAGATTGAGAAAGAATTATTGGCAATTGTTTTCTCATTTGAGAAATACCATAATTTTGTATATGGACGTAAAGTTGTTGTACAGAGTGACCATAAGCCCTTAATGACAATTGTTAAGAAACCTATGCATAAAATATCTTCTAGAATGCAAAGAATGATTTTAAAATTTTTAAAATATGATTTTAAAATAAATTATGTACCAGGTAATCAAATGTTTCTCGCTGATACTTTATCACGAGCATTTCCTGTTAGTGAAACTGTAAGGGATGATCCTGAAATGCTAAATATTGTGCATACTATTTCAAAACATTTACCCATGAGTGAAAAGAGACATGTACAATTTAAAAAAGAAACTGAATTAGATCCAGAACTACAAATAGTTTTTAAATATATCAAAGAGGGCTGGCCTAAATCTTACAAAAATGTAGACAATAGTGTAAAAACATATTATAAAATTAAAAATAACATCTATATTCAAGAAGGGTTGTTATTTAGCAATGAAAAACTAATTGTACCTTATAGTTTGAGAAAAGATATGCTACAACTAATTCATGAGGCTCACTTTGGGATAGAGAAATGTAAGAAAAGAGCAAGAGAAATAATGTATTGGCCAGGGATGAACTCTGACATAGAAACATTAGTATCACAATGTGTAATATGTGAAAAATTTAAAAAAGCTAATAGTAAAGAGTCATTAAAACCTCATACAATTCCCTATAGACCCTTTGAAAAGATAGGGGTAGATATAATGGATTTGGGTAAGACAAGTTATCTAGTTGTAATAGACTATTATTCAAAATGGATTGAAATTGCTGAACTTGTAAATAAGAGTGCAGATGAGGTAATAATTAAACTTAAAACAATTTTCTCTAGATTTGGTGTTCCAAATATTGTAGTATCAGATAATATACCATTTAATAGTTATATTTATAAAAAGTTTGCAAATGATTGGGATTTTAATTATGCATTCATTATATAGTCCTCATTACTCCCCAAGTAATGGAATGGTTGAAAAAGCAGTAGGAATTTCTAAAAGCATTATGAAAAAGGCAAGGGAAGATAGACGAGATTATTTAGTAGGTTTAATGGAGTATAGAAACACCCCAATATCAGGTCTTGACCTATCTCCAGCTCAAATGATGTTTAATCGTAGATTAAAAACAAAATTACCAATCTCGAATAAATTGTTAAATGCTGAATTATTTAATAACATTCGAGAAAAGTTAATAAAAAGGCAAAACGTCCAAAAGATACATTATGATAAAACTGCTCATCCATTACCTGAACTTGAGCTAGAAGATAATGTCAGGATACTAAATTTTAAAAACAAAACTTGGGAACCGGCTAAAATAGTTTCAAAGCATAAATTACATCCTAGGTCATATTTTGTTGAAAATCAGTCTGGAAATATTTTAAGACGTAATAGAAAACATATAAGAACATCAAACACACCCTTTAATATAGAAACAGATCCCAATGACATAAGTACTTTCAATTCTGATTCAGAAGTAATTGTAAATCCTCAAAATATACAGAACTGTAACGAGTCAGATTGTAATGTCCAAAGAAGTAACCGCGTTTGTAAACCACCATCTTATTTGAATGATTATGTTATTTGATTAATAACTTAAAGAGGGGATGTCATGATAACTGTAACTGTGTAATGGAACTGAACTATTGTAACTGTATATATATATGATTGTTATGTGGTTGCTGTTGTGAGATGACGTTGTCACCTGATGCATAATAAAATATTTAACCAAGAACTGTCTGATCGCTTTACAAACGTAACACATAGCACCACACAAATTAGTATAATATTATAATTTAGAATTCTTATTACACAAAAATCAATGGCTACAGAAATAGTGCCACTGCGTTTGCATAAATGCTCTATGCTCATTGGCACCGCTCTATGATAGAGACTCTTATCATAGAGCAGCGCCGTGTACAAAAGAGTGCAATTAATAAACTGTATCAATAATAGAGTGTAATAGGCTGCAATTAATAGAGTGTACTTAATAGACACTCTTTTAATTACACCGAGCAACAAAATTAAAGTTTTGGGGAAGTACAAAAGAGGCTTTCAGTGGTTTTTATATTATTTAGTGTGCTGATTTCGAAAATGACCTACATTTTTTCCCATCACATCAGGATTTTTTTGTAAATAGATATTTTTGTTAAAACTTTATTTGAAAAGGAATTCTTTCGAACAATTTAGCCTGGGCAATTTGGCAACAGTGGTTTTTATCCAGTTAAATCTATATAAATATTGGTTCTTGATGAGGCAAATCAATTTCTCAGCAATTACATGAAAAGTGTGTGAGTGACTGAATATTAACGTCGCACTGTTCAGCTACACGAGAGATTTTGGCGATGGACCTCTGAATTTTGAACCATGGTCAAGTGACGAGGACGATACCTGAGCTGGCACCCCTCTCGTAACTATCACACCACATATACAGGAGAACGTTTGAGCTCTCTACAGATTTAACATACATCGCTTCCCTACATGAAGGGTTTTCAGCGGTTCTAGTCTCGAACTCATGACATGCCTGCCATGAGTCCGGTACCTTGACCACTAGCAATTAGACGAAAATCATTGTTTCTAGACCTCACAGGCTGTCTTTGACCATGAGAAAAACAAGAAATTCTCTTGAGGTTTAAACATTTTGTATCCAATTATAGTGTAATTTCTAAAAGAAAATCAGGAGCACACTATTTTAATTTGTTTGTATTAAGGTATTTACATGAAATAGATGATTTTCGAAATTAATGATTATTAATTTCCGTGTATTCGGTGGTAGGGCGGAAGAACAAAAGTAAATTGCTCTTGGTCTCGAAAATAAATTTTATATGGTATTTTATTTTTGATTTGTGTGTATTTTTTACAGGTTAATTATTTTATTACTATTTTGATTGTAAGCACTTTTTCTGTTTGTTATCTTTAACGGGGAATGGGGGCCCTGGGCTGCAGCCCATTTAGCCCATACGTAGATCCTGCCTTGACAATGCCCGTAATTTTTTAATATGTTATTTCCAATGTATGTTCTACATTAAAACACTATTTTAATTTTACATGACTGAAAATAATTTTTTCAATTCCACATAATATTTTGCACAATATTGATAGCGTTTGTTACCACAAGATTACTCAGCTTAATCATTTAATTATTGGCATTAATATGCAATTAAAATATGATATCCTGGTGATTATATTTGATTTCAAAATATTGTAATGCGTGTGTTGAAAAAAATAGCTCAAATGTTGTATTAATATAATATTAATACATGTACATATTATATTATATTGAGAAAGTTATTCTTAAAAGGTACTTTTAAAAAACTGCTTGATAAGTTGACATAGTACTTAATTCTTTTGAAAAGAATCGAATAATATAATCGAATTGTTATATAAAAATTTAGATTTTTTTTCTAATATTTTATGCTTAAATTTTTTTAACGCAAAGCAAAAGTGTACATATTTTAATGAAAGTTACAAAATCCAATACATTTGGCTTTTTCAGTCATATTTATTTTTTATACTATAAATTATTAAAAATTTAGGTTATTTATCTAATATTTTATGCTTAAATTTTTTTTCAAGCAAAGCAAAAATATAGATATTTTAATGCAATTACAAAATCCAATATATTTGGCTTTTTCAGTCATATTTATTTTTTATACAATAAATTATTTTTCATTTTCTAAATTAATTGCAGATTAAACTGAGGTTTGGAAGATAATCATGAGATATATTCACAAAAATAAATAATATTTAGGACAACAGATAGCGCTAGTATTGTATTAAAAAAAATTCAAAGTGCAAATGCGCTGTCTCGATTCGCTCCCTCTAATCGCGGTTCTCTTCTTGGACTGCATAGTATAAATTTATTCTATTGTTATTATATCTGTGGAATTTTATTTTAATGTGAAATGGAATTATTTGCTATAAATAAGTGATTGAGCCGTGTCAATAAGAAATACAAATGTGTATCGTATCATTGGAAATTGGACTCTCAAATTTTTTGAAAAAATCAATTTACAACTTGAATGTTTTCAGTATTCAATGACAGTAATAAGAAAACTGTTTTCTTTTAGCATACCATAAGTCAGCTTAAAAGCTAGATTTCTATTCTCCCCTTTCTCTTCCCCACCATTTTCTTAAACATATTCCTGCTGGATTTGAAATAGATTTTTCACGACTCCTAGAAAAGAACGAATATTTAGTGATTTTTTAAAAATTTTTTATACTACTTATTGCTTACTCTGACACATTTGTATAAGAAATCTCACATGATAAGGGACGGTTTCCCGGTTGTATATCGTAGCATTTCGCGACATCATTTCATTGATCGATGGTATAGTAGGTAAGAACCAAAATTTCCATTCACAAAAACTAATTTTCTTATTTTCCATTTTCAATTATAAAAATGGCGAGAAATATTTAAAAAAAATTCTTTTAGTTTCATGTGTCTTTCCTGTGTATTCAAATTTTTAAGGTTCTGTAAAGCATCTTTTCCTTAAAGATTATCTCAAGACTTGAAATGCGCTGAAAGAAAAGCAAAAAATATATTTTTTCCTACATATTCATTACGCTGTCTCAGGTACTTCATTTTCCACTGAGAACAATGATAAAATTGAAGAGAAAGACCTACCCCCCCCCCCGCTCCTGACTTTCTTCAAACAAAATCCTCCTAGGTAGCGCTGGAGTAAAATAAAGGGAGAATTTTGTTACTTTCATCCCATGTAGAATGCAGTGACATCTATGATTCTTTTTTTTCTTTCCAATGCGTCTTCCTATTGGTATAAAAGTGGTATTTAGGATTCTCTTTTCTATTTCGCGAATATTTTTTCCTGTGGTGTAACGTAATCCTCGCATTGCAGGGAGGGGGCAGGATTCTAGGAGACCTAAAGCCTGACCGAGGCTAAGTTGTAGGAACTGTACTGAAAGAAATTAAACCAGCCTTTCAGTAGTCGCATAAGATGTGTAACACCTGTCATGTCATAGTGGTAAAATACGCAATAGTAACTTAAATCCTGAAAAAAAATGAATCGGGTATGATTGAAAATAATTTTCTATCGAATAATTATATCTTTAATGAAATTTTTATTCAATTAACACAATGAGTAATGTAATTTTTTATCATAAATAATTATTCTTGTTCAATTTCGGGAAGAGCGAAGATAATAGACTTATGATAACGAAAAAATGCACATACACTTGTGATTTCAAAGTAAAGGGTTAGAAGGAAACACGTTGCCCACTTCAGTCGGCTCTATAACCCGTCCTATTGGTCCCAATGACACAGAATTTGAATCACATATAATTCAAATGATATGCTTAACATTTAATATTTAAAAAAAATTAGAACAAAGTTTCACCGGTAGGTGACGCTGTAATATACATAGCCTTATTTAATGTTTTAAAAATATGCATCAAAAATATAAAGTAACATTAATAAAACTATTTAATTGATACCCTTCATGTTCAACAATGTGCTGCAATCGCAGAATCATATTTTGAACAGCTGAGCGGAGTAAATCTGCCGGAATATGTAAAACATGGTGCCGAATGCTGTCCTTCCAATCTGGCAGAGTTGATGGCTTTTAATGGTAGATATTTTCCTTTAAATAACCCCACAATCAAACACTGTCATAGACCTTTTATTGTTTCCAAAGCCTTCGGAATAATTTTATGGATAGTAGTGCACAGAAAAGATCGTACTTCGGAAAGACGTATATACACGTCCGGGGCAATTATTGCTTTGGTTGAGTGAGACGTTTATCTACGTCGGCGGCACTTAAGAGGTTAATGCCCTGATGTAGCTTTAGTGTGAAAGTATAGTGTTATTGAATTCAATACATTATTATTGTGTGGAAGGGCGGGGCGATGAAAATTTTGATTGAATATTGGGTTGCAGATATAGTGAAAGTTTGAGAAGTACTGATGTATAACATATAGTTTCGTTTGTCAAATGGACTATTGTTTCAATTATTTCCTTCTTGTTTTTATATATTTTGTTCAATGAATTTGCTTTTAATATCTTTTTCTGTTCATGATGTTGCATTTTAAATAGTCATCGATGTAATTAAAAAAAGGTTTAGTTCATTATATCTTGTATTAAATGCCCTATTATAAGAATGGTATGGAACATATTGGAGAATTATTTTTACCCTCAAAATCATTAAAAACAATGAATTTCATAAAATATTGAAATTCATATGTAAATTGAGGAATAAAGATAAGTCATCCTTTTTATTAATTTGAAAAAACAATATATAAATAGTCATGCATGTATGGAAGCTGAAATCTAGCATTAAAGGTATTTATATTCAAAAGTTGACTAACCTGTACTTTACTAATTAAAATAAAACGATTAAAACATTATTTATATACTAAAAGGGGGTTTACTTAAATTTGGATTTTAATATAAAATCTATTAATGAATCAATACGTTGTTTTTTCTCCTCAATTGTCATTCTCAGACGGCCAATAACTTAGAAAGTTGTGAAAATTGGAAAAAATTCTTCAATTATTTCCCAGTAAACATGGCTTGCAAAATCAAGACATATTCTTCAATAATTGAAACGTCCTGTATAATGTAGAAATTCAGGGCTGAAAGTTAAAATTTGCTGTTGTTGTAAATATCAAATTTCTCATATCCTTGAATAATGTTATTTGAATGCTGATTAATGTAAATAATTTTATTTGAAAATGTCTATAACATGTATTTGCTTAGATTTTCAAATGCATTTTAATATTTTATTCTTAAATGTTGCTGTAGCTGGAATTCTCGAGAATTGTGTATTGAACTTATTAAAATTTTCTCAATGTGTGTATTGTTATATTATCTAAATTCATTATTTATCATGTGTTACTCAGTTAATTCTTGCTTACTGCAAGTTACTTATTGATAATGTACTATTTTCTCTACTGATGTTTAAATTTTTTTCAAGAAACCTTTTACTTTTTTTAAAAAAACTTCATGTTATTTTCTTTTTTAAATGCATTGGAATTTGTTAGCAGCATTTTAAAAATGGAAAGTAATAAATATTTTTAAAAATAGCGTTGCATAAAATATTTATTTAAATCTAAATTGAAAATTCCATCTCACATGTAAACCAAATAAAATAATGAATATCATATTAATCTAGATATCCATCTAATAGTAATACTCTGAAATGTATTTTCACAAACACCAAACTTTATGTAAATATTAGAAAATAACAGCTAGTGTACATAGATTATTGGTTAATATAAAAGTATTTTTTCCTTTACAAGTGTATATATTATGATTGATAACAATGCTACCACATAAGTTCTTAATTTAATTCTCTTCTTGTAGGCAACTTTGAATTTAAACTAGCTGCATGGCCCGGCGTTGCACGGGCTTTTTCAAGTGCATAAATATTATTGCCTTAAAAATCTCCCCTTCCTATCTCGGTGCAAGCACTCTTCCTGGTGTGTTTGTGACTTCCATTTTAACATCTCATTAAAATAACCTATTTCGAAATTTCTTCCACCTCTTTGATCCATCGGACGCGTCTGTTTTCCGTCAGATTAGCCCGGCGTTGCACGGGCTATTACCGAGTACATCACTTTATTCCCATGGAAATTTCCCCTTTTTCTCTCGACGCCAGCCTTCTAGGAGAGTGATTTCTATATTTATGTCATTAAAATATTCTCTTTTTATCCGAAATTTATTCTATTACTTATTAGGAATATTTCTTTTCCCTCATTTAACCCGGTGTTGTACGGACTTTTGGAGTATATAAAACTCTTTTCCCCTCTTTTTTCCCTCAAGGATAAGATCAAATTTCTATTTCGATTAATGATTTACAAATTAATCTTATTTTATCCAATAGAAAGCAAACATTTTAAGATTTTTAAATTTAGTAATGAATTATAAAAAAAATACTGTGTTTTAGTTTTTTTTTTAAATATTAATTGACATCCATATATAGCTGCATGGTCCGTCATTGCACGGGACTTTTTTTGTGTATAACTGTTCTTGTTATTCTGTTTATCACATACACAATTAATATGTTTGCCTATGTACTCTCCGAAAGATTCTTTCCGCCCATGCAACATAAGCCCTCAAATTCTTGAATTCTTTGGTAAGCTTACCTCCATTAATTATTATTGGCAGGGGTCGATTTTGAGAGTTATTTTATAAAGGTAAAAAATTTACCAATATGCTTACAAAACAGTTTTATCTCTTTTCGGAATTCAAATTTTAAAAAAAAACACCTAGATATTTGCGTTTTAGAAATTGTGATTTTAATAAAAATAACCATTTCAAATAAATCTCATATCAAAAGCAGTTGTTTTTTAATCAAAGTGAAGGAATCAGTCAATAAAATTCCAGTAAGACTGAAAATTGGATTTTGACGACAACATATGTAATTGTAAAACTATGATTTCAAGGATATATTTCACGTTTTTCATATGTTAAAAGATTTTTTTTAAATCTGTGAATGAATTAAATCAAAAAAGCTACGTCATAAATTTCAGTTTGCCTTAAATCAATTTCAGTGCCATATTACGTAATTGTGTCATATGTTATGGCAGCATGGCCCGACGCTGCACGGTCTTTTACGAGGGTATAACCTTTTGCCTATGAAAATTTCCGCTTTCCCTCTCGATGTCATTACTTTCTCGTTTTTGTGTGGTTTCTATATTTTGTCATTAAAATTCCCTTTTTCAAAATTTCTTCCACTTCTTTGACCCGTCAGACGGTTATGTTTTCCCTCCACTTAGCCAGGTGTAGCACTTGATTTCTCTAAGAGTATAACTTTATCCCGATGGAAATTTACTTTTCCCTTCCAGATGCCAGCACTTCTGGTTTAGGGTGTATGTGCGATGTGAATGATTTCTATACTTATGTCATTAAAATTATCTTTTCCAAAATATCTCCAAATTCTTTTCCTTTACAAATTGTGCAGAAAAATAAAAAAATTTCAAAATTACAAATTCTATAAATTTTTTAAAGAAGTTTTACAGTATTCCATCTAAGTCTAACTTTGCAGTGTTGAGAAATGTACAAAATTTACCAATCTACTTTAAAAATAGTCATAACTTTTTTTTTTTTAAATTTAAATCCCAGAAATGCAGACAAATCTGTAAAAAATGTAAAACATCTTAGAATTTGGGATTTTAATAATACATTTCAAGTTAGTCTCACGTTAAAAGCATTTGTTTTTTAAACAGAGTAAGTTAATACAGTCAACACAGCAAGGCCATGAAAATTCCAAGTTTGGCTGAAAACCGATTTTCGACGCCTGCTTTTGTCACTGTTGTAACAATAACATTGCTGCAACAATGGAGACGAATTAAAATTTGCACGAATAAAACAGTTTTTTTTTGGAGGTTTTTAATTAATATCTTTTCAACTATTTGCAATATCGGAATATAAATGGACCCGGAAAATTCCCGAACTTTTGGTACCTTCCGCGAGTTTCTGCGCGATGCGGTTCGTGAGGAGATAGACGCACATATAGATAGATACATACATACATAGATAGGTACATACGTTTGTTTACCTTCGGATTTTAATAGTGTAGATAAAATTTTTTATTTCAATAAACATACATTATTATACGTTTTCCTTGTTATATGTGTGACTTGATTCCAACATATTAAAAGTAAAGGCAATAATATTTATTCTATAATATAGTAATGATTCCAAACCATTGAAAAATATGCAAATCAAGGAAATTTGTTATAAAAAAATTTTGATTTATAATTTATAGTAATTATTATACAATATTAAGGGAAAATATCACATAAAAAAAGGCGTAATAGTCTTTAGAAATTCAATTTAATTATCCTTTGTCTTTAATGTATTTTTTGCTTATTGAATTACATATAAATTTTAAGAAATAGTATGATATATATGAGTACTATAGACTGTTTAAAATACAATTTAAATTTGTAGAAAAATCTTTAAAAAATTACATAACATGAAAGTTTTTGATTAATGATAAAAGATTTATTCTTTGATGAAAATGAATTTTATTTTTACAGTACAATGAATTGCATTTTCCATAAGAAATTTATTAAAATATATAATTCATACAATGTATGAAGTTGAAACATTGTTCAAAGAAGCATATTTTCAAACACAAGGTGAGTAATAAATATTTTTAAAAATATAACATATGTAAGCCAAACAAATATTTCCATACAATGTAAAATAAAATATTAAACAATGCTAAAAACCTGGATATCCTAATAATATTAAAATATATTTTCAAGAACAAGTTATTTTATATGATAATAGATAAAATAACATGATTTGTTATTTTCTAATAATTACCAAATATACAAAACACAGAAATTAATTAAAAATTTCTGGCAAAACATATATTTGGAAAAAGCGAACAAGAATGTTTTTTTTTTTTTTTTTCAAATTCCAGTAATTTTCATCAAATTCAATAAACTGACAATGGAAAACTTTGTCAGTAGATGTTACAAATGGAATACGTACATACATATAAGAAATTAAATACATTAATTAATCTTAAATTAGTCAAAAAGTAACAATTATAAATAATAAAAAGTATTTTACACATAGTTATAATTACTCTTCTTCAAATGAATATGAAAGAAATTTAATCCAATAACTATAAAAAATGTAATATGTAGAAAAAATAAGGGCGGCAAGTACATGCAATATCTTAATGAATATAACATTTTCACAAAAACAAATAATTAAAAAATTTCCGAAGTATTTAATTACTTTTTGTTTTCGTAACCAAGAAAGAAACAAACGATTCAAAAACCCAAATACAATAATAATAAATCTTATGATATGATAACCCAAAATATAAACGATAAAAACAAATCCAATACGCAAACTAACACTAATTACTTAGTACACATGCCAATAGTTACATATTCCAAAAGTCGCCAAAAATGCGATAAGCAAGCAATTGTGGCAACCTTGCTCTAAGTGAGCTAAAAAATTAAAAGGTATTTAGAAAAGATACTGAAAGAAATAGTATAAAATTCCGAATGTGAAATCTACAGATAATCTTCTTTCCATTTCGTTCAAAAAAGTTTCAAAACTTGCAATACAACTTTGAAAAACTCAGTTGAATTTCGATGTTTCCCCATAGATTAACATTACACCAGAAGTAAGTGAGGGTTCCACTCAATGTTGTTGTTTACAAAGTAGAACTTGTGATAAGGCCTTAATGTACCTATCAGAAAATTTAAATCAAAGTTATCTTTCAGATGTATAAACACGCCCATACAAAATTTTGTGGATACAGCGCAAATCCTCTTTGTGAGAAATATTTTTAATTTCCATCAGTGTGTTTTACTAATGAAATAAAAGGAAGTTACGTGATAAAAGATGTTTTTAGTTAACAGCAAATTACTTCAAATTATTCGAATTCAGCAAGATAAAGATTAATAAAAGTGGTCTTGGCTAAAATCCGTGATACGAATGAGGAAAAATGATTACAATACTGGAAGCTACTTCCCTTTTGAAGTAGATGAGAAAATATGAAACTTCCTTAATGTTCATGATGGGAATACCAAACTCCAGAGAATAAATGTTACTTAATTTTGCTTTTATTTTTTGCAAATCCTTTGACACGAAAAAAATATTTCAGCCCTCTCAGTTTCTAGTTAATCCACGTTCACTGCGTTTATTTTCTGTCTTCCCGCGCCACTATACAAAATTTGTGGATACAGCGCAAATCCTCTTTGTGAGATATTTTAATTTCCATCAGTGTGTTTTACTAATGAAATAAAAGGAAGTTACGTGATAAAAGATGTTTTTAGTTAACAGCAAATTACTTCAAATTATTCGAATTCAGCAAGATAAAGATTAATAAAAGTGGTCTTGGCTAAAATCCGTGATACGAATGAGGAAAAAATGATTACAATACTGGAAGCTACTTCCCTTTTGAAGTAGATGAGAAAATATGAAACTTCCTTAATGTTCATGATTGGGAATACCAAACTCCAGGGAATAAATGTTACTTAATTTTGCTTTTATTTTTTGCAAATCTTTGACACGAAAAAAATATTTCAGCCCTCTCAGTTTCTAGTTAATCCACGTTCACTGCGTTTATTTTCTGTCTTCCCGCGCCACTATACAAAATTTTGTGGATACAGCGCAAATCCTCTTTGTGAGAATATTTTTAATTTCCATCAGTGTGTTTTACTAATGAAATAAAAGGAAGTTACGTGATAAAAGATGTTTTTAGTTAACAGCAAATTACTTCAAATTATTCGAATTCAGCAAGATAAAGATTAATAAAAGTGTCTTGCTAAAATCCGTGATACGAATGAGGAAAAAATGATTACAATACTGGAAGCTACTTCCCTTTTGAAGTAGATGAGAAAATATGAAACTTCCTTAATGTTCATGATTGGGAATACCAAACTCCAGAGAATAAATGTTACTTAATTTTGCTTTTATTTTTTGCAAATCCTTTGACACGAAAAAAATATTTCAGCCCTCTCAGTTTCTAGTTAATCCACGTTCACTGCGTTTATTTTCTGTCTTCCCGCGCCACTATATGCACATCCTTGATCCAAGGCATTGTTCTGTCTTTTGAGAAAAAGGAAAAATTATTCTACCTTGAAACTCTAGTGCAAATGAAACTGTGAGCCCAGTAAATAATCTATTCAGAATTATTAAGCTTCAGAACATTGTCGTATTCTGAAAATATTACAAAGTAACACACTAATTGCAAAGTTACCACTATTTTTATTAGAAATACTGAAATAAGTATTAGTGTTTTGGCTTGGTATAGCATACTTACCTGGCACTGGAGTTATCCTTGATCACGAAGGAGGATCTCCCGAGCAGAGGCTGCCATTGCACATCGGTTGGCTGACGTTCGCCACATCCGCAAACAGTGGTTGCTTGGGGTGCACAATTTTTGGTAGCGGGGCTGCGCTGTGCGCGGCCCCTGCATAGTTATAAAAGTAGACACATCACTTGTGGGTTTAAATACTCTGGAGCTTCGTAATTGCTTGTATCTATTCACGTTAATATTTTTGCATTTTGAAATGGTGAGCTGGGATACATTTAAAATTCGCATTCTATTATATATCGTTTGCTTTCTG
>BMAO01016800.1:0-33142 GCA_019973975.1 Trichonephila clavata
GTTACATTCAATTTAGTTTGGAAACTCATTGCATTTAACTGAAACAATGCAAAAGAGCTTACGAGAAAATGTGATTTTGTAAGGAGGGAACATCAGAAATATTTAATTTCGAAATATTCGTGCTGAAAATTGAGTGAAATTCAGTGTTATATCTGATTTCCACAATGCCCTCTTCTAGAGATTTGATTTTGTTTCGATTTTTTCTCATTTTCTGTATGCTTTTTTCTATTTGTTACTTTATTAGGAATTTTTTATATGGATATTTATTGGAGATTTTCCATATAAATGCATTAATATATAAGCTGTTTATAAGAATTATTGAATTTATATTTTGTTTTTTTCTGGTAAACCTTGTGTTTTGAGTTTAAAGCACGTGTGCGAGTTTTTACATTTATGCAAGGTATAATTTAAGACATATCTAAATAATATTTAATTTACGTGCAAAATTAATGTCACATGAACTTGCATGTAAATTCATCTGGCGATAACTGCAATCTCATGTTTGCAACCAATCAGCTCATATATTCATGTGACGTCATAATCACATGGTAAATGAAACCTTTTTTTCAGCCAATCAGTCCATGCGTTTCGCTGTGGCAGGCTTTGCTTTTTACACAAACCTTCTTTTGAAAAGTACACATGCCAACACATACATATAGGTGTAAATAAAATATTTCTGATTTAAAAATATACGTATAAAATAAGAATTTTTTCTTCGATTTTGAAATTTTTTTAAAGAATATTAATACTTGAACATTTTTATTCAATAATCAAATTTTAAATTTTATCTACATTTTACATGTAGAACAACAAGTACAAGTTCCATGTCTGTTCTGAATGCAATGGATAACCCTTGATTGCATTTGTCATGAGACCGTTGTGAATTAGTCCCATTGGTATCTATTATTATCTATTTATTAATTTTTTTTAAATTTTACTTTAGGTACGTGCAAAGACTCTCTTTGTTTTTGGAGACACAAATTTCCAGTTTGTGACGGATCTATACGTGTCCTTCCCTAACCCTCTTGGGAAATCTTTAGGGCTTTTAAAAATAACAATATTCTCCTAAGAAAAAGATGTGATATACAAATTAAATTTATTATATATAGTTCAGGTTCGCTTACTTGAGGGTTAGAAAGTTAGTCAACTAAAGGTGACAAAGTGAGATATAAGAAGAAATACGGAAGAAGGTTAGAAAGTCCATGTGAGAGAATAAAGCCAGGAAGGTGATATTTATACAAAAATTGACAGATTAAGCCTTAACAGATAACAAGATTGCTTACTTAGGTATTCGTCAGAAGAAGATTCAGGTATCAGTCATCTTTATAATACGTTTGATATTTAAAGTATTAAAGAGGTTTAAGTGTCAATTAGTTACATATCTACCGTGTAAAGCAATATTGAGGTAGAAGATTGATTATTACTAAGAGTGGCTAATTTATTAAATGTATTCCCCAAAAACGCGATTCTCGTTCCCGCCCTCGTTGACTAATTGGAGACATACTATTTATTGTGATTCATTGAATTGTTTTTGAGTTAATTTAAACGTTGAATAAATCGTTTGAAATTATGTCGAATCATCCTTCACTTCCTCCTGCATCTTTAGTCGGGTCTCAAGGTAGACGGGTATTACAAGTTGAACTAACGTCTCATAAGAGGCTGCGATGACACGTTGCCTTATAAAACGTGAAATATCCAGCAAATAAATGCACCATGTTTTTGATAGTAAGCATTTGTCAAATACATTTGAGATGGTGAAACACGGGTAATGCAAAGCACGAGTGAAGTTTATTCGTTGCACAGATTTGACAAAGGCAGTACTGCAATCGTGGTATGTCATACTATAAGTCCAATTCTTGGGGAGGATACAATTTACGATTTTTATCGATATCATTGCTGATTTTCTAAATTCCGGAAATGAGGCAAAAACTGTCAAGATTCGGCAAGATGGGAATGTCTCATTTGTTGAAGAAGACTTGATCAAGATATCAAAAATAATCCGAATCCAATAGTTCTAGAATTAACAGAAGCCAGCTACCCTTCCCTTGACAGCAGTTGAAAGATTTTTGGAAGCGTTCGTTTCACTTGAATTGATGAGTTTCACGTCAGCTTACCGTAGATCATTGAGAAGTTTATCTAAAGAGCAATGATATACTATGATTTTGTCTAAATAATTCTTTCAATACTGTTTTCATTTAATGAGAGTCCTCGTTCAAGAAGTCTGCCGCCTGGTTGGACAGCCAAGAGTTCACGGCCGCTTCCGCTTCTTCGTTGTCACTGAAGCGCTTCCCGCCAAGACTGTGTTTGAGGTACCAGAAAAAGTGGAAATCATTGGGGGAGCAAGTTCGAGGCTGTATGATATGTGGTACAAAGCATCCCAGCCAAAAGATTCGATTACGTTCCGAGTCGTTCGAGAAGAGTAAGGCTCTCATCTTTAAACTTCCTGACTCATTTTCGAAATTTACTGTCACTCATTGCTTCAGTGCCGTAAACTTCTGTTATCTGGTCGATGAATGTCTGCGGCCTACAAGTTTCTCGCAGTCAAAAAAGCGGATAATACACCTATCTCCCACTTGGCGTGCGATTCAATCACCTTAAACATTTTAAAGACGCACAGCGAAGCTTACACGACTGCTACAGAACTGGAAATGGCGCGAGTGTGTTCGCAAAGGATGCTGGTCAGTAACACAGAGACTCGTTGCGGCGTACGAGTTAAGTAGGGAAATATATTTCGCCTTGTATATGCAATTAGGCTTTACTTAAAAATTAGCCCTCGTATATGCATACACAATTTGAAGCATAGTGTAATATCGTCTTACATTGCAAAGGGGGCGGAGATAATATCGGCTTTTTTAGATTACCTTTCCATTTTCACTTCTTCTCAAGCAACACATTCCACACTGCTTTGCCAATCCCTGTTCTTTATGGAATATTTTCAAGAATCTAAATTCCTACCTTTAATGAAAAATTCTCGCCTTCACCACAAAGAAAATCCCGAATGAGAAGTATTTGAGTGCCATGGATAAACTACATCTCTTAAAAACACTAGCACTAATAATCTCATTATAAGAATTAAAATAATGGGCAAATGAAAGATAGAAAGAAGAAACTATCAGTGCCCGTACCACGTACGGGCAAACCGGTTGTGGCCAGCTTTCAGGAGCCAGTACGGTAAACTAATTAAGGGGTTAATATGCCAATGGAAGGATAGCAATAACAAATATTATTGGCGAATACTCACTATTTCAGATTATGTATATATATATATATTGCATTTTTTTTATCCTTAGAAAAAACGATTATTAACTTTAGGAACTTATGTATTTTACTGTTGACTAATTTCGCCAAACAAAACAACATCGCCAATTCAAAAGACATCAGCAAAAGCTGACATTGTTATTATTGTTTCAGACACACACACACACACATGCGTAAAAATGATTTTCTACTATTGGCTGCATTTCGGTGCATTTGGCGACGTTTTCTGGTTTATCGTAAGTTTTATACTTAAAACTGAAATATCTTGCAGATTTTTAAGGTATATATATACATGCTTATATTGCATTTTTGCTCATAAGAAAAACCCTTGAGAAAAAGCATAGATGAGAAAAGCTCATGAAGGAAATTGAGCATTTTCGTTTACTAATATAGATAAGATTAAAATTTAAAATTAAAAATCGTTCTGAAAATATAATTCTAAGAATTTGTTACAGAAAGAAGCAGAAAAAACTGCAAATATTGTAAGGCAAAGCAGTTTTTAAAACTCTAAATTTGTTACAATTATTTTTCCTTCGAATAAAAATCGTTTGCAGAAGAAAAATAAGCTCAAAGCAATTCCAACGTTTAATAAATTAGGACGAAGACAAGCAAGACAAGAATACAAGCAAAACGCTATATTTTGAAGTATCACAAGAACATTTAGTTGAATTCTTTTAATACGAATTTGTAGAAAGTTCCTAGTTGATCATCTACAATCGACATTAAATGTTACTTTTCAGGATAATGGATTGCAAAATGTATAGAGAGAAAAAAAATGACATATTTAAGGCGAAAGAGTCTCTTATTGTCAGTTTCTGAACCATTATCTCAAAAATAATTCGTATGTGAGAAGCTTGCATCTTTGAAGGCGGATCATCATCATTAGACCTTTTTTATATTTTTTTCATAAGGAAAAAAAGGAAAAAAGAATTTTAAAAAATCCTCCCTGTCCATTTTTGTATGAATTTTAATCGGTATCACAGTTTTAATAAAAATTATATTTGTATTATTATTTCCATTTTGTCCATTGAAGTTATTAACTTTTACAAAACTTTTCGGATTTGGTTTCATAGTAATGGGAAATGAGCAGCTTCAATTGATCCAAGGACCTAGGGCACTAAAGGGAGAAGGAACTTTTGCTTAACTCTCCTTTATTAAGAGGTTAGAATCGAATGCATTTTGGAGAATACACCCTGCTCACCCTTGATATTTTGGGAAAAAACCTCGTTGGTGTCACCAACTTAATATTCCTAGGGATCAGCAGATGGCTCTGTCGCACTTTTTTAGTGGCCACATCAAGTCTCTGACTTTTCAACAGGGCCGGAAAGTCTTCCCAGATTGTCCTAGGTGCGAGGCTGATCAGGCCTCTCCCAGACATATTCTGAATTGTTTGAGTTTTTCATATGACGAGGTTTTAGGAAATCCTATCTTATTTCTGGATTTTTTGGAGATTTTTGGTTTTATGGAGATGGTGTAGCTGAGCTACACCATCTGGGATAAGAAACAACAACAGCAACACAATACTTTTCCAAGAAACAACAGGCTGCATCTGTTGTGGCTGTGGCACGCGTAGGAATTTTTCAAGGGGGCGAGGGTCGAAAGCCCACAATACTTGCATCATACCCATTGGCGTAGCTAGTTCTGAATGGGCCCTGTATCAAAATTCCTTCGGGGACCTACTTTAGATATGCAAGCCCTGCTTGCGGGACTGTAGTTACATATTGGGGCCCCTGTAGCGTGGGGGCCTCGTATCATTGATACGTTGGTAGCTACACCATTGATCATACCCCAATGCGCCAAGCATATTCTTTTGATTTTGACGATTGTCCGGAACAAAAAACCGTAAAATTAAATCATTGAGTAAATAATTAGCATTAATTAATAAAATAAATTTTTAATAACACATACTGAAAGTAAGTTTTTATGTGATAAATACATAGGTTTATAGTCAATAAATTAAAAAAAAATAAAGGTTAGTTCTTTTTTTTTGGTTACATTCCAAAGAAATTTCTTGTTTGGAATATGTTTCTAAACTGCTTAAAATAATTATAATAACATTCCACGTATGAATCGAAGGAAATAAATACATCATAAAATACAGTAATAGGAAATAATACATGCATTTAAAAAATGAATGTAATTTTGCCAAAACTAGAAAATAATGCTCAAAATCCTTCAACAAAATCTAAAACATTCCTTAATAACTTCTTTTTTGTATGTATATCATTAAAATTTTTTTTTTTTGTACTTTGGACTTATGTTTCACACATTCTTATCTAAAGTAATTAAACTTAAAATAAACGGAACATGAGCATAAGCGTAAAATATCGAAATCGAGATGATATCGTATAATTCCGTGAAAATCTTAGAATAACTGGAACTTTTTAAAAGTTAAAAAGTTAAAGTAGGAAGGATGACTTATATGCGGATCACCTAATCTCGATAAAAACGTAGTTCAGAAGGAAAAAAAATTGTTTTTCTCAAACATATTCCATTAGCCATTTTAATTTTTTTAGTTTTTTGGGAGTTTTGAATGGGATTTTCCCTTTAAAAGTGAAAGAGGAGGTAAAGGGGAACGTAAATCCTTTAAAGTCGGTTTCAAAATCCAAGTTTCCGAATAATTCGTAAAATATACCTTAATTCATTCGGTTCTCTGAATGCATATACAGTAAAATACGTTTAACGCGAAAACGCTTAAGACGAAATAAAGCAATGATCCCTACAAACTATTATGTATTCTTATGCATTTGTTTTTTCTCTTAACATGAAAATATTAACCTTCTGGAGAAGGAGGATATTGAAACTGAGCCGAAACTTAATGAAATTTTGGAGAAAGTTTCAGTTTTATTTCTGTGTTTTAATGTATCATCGGAAGAATTCTTTGCAATAGATGATTCCAATGTATATTTCAGCCCCAATTATGGTAGACAAAAAAATTTTGAGGTTAGTTCAAAGCTCAAAAAATATTATTGATGCAGGTTCCGGCAATGAAAATGAAAGGAAAATTGAAACTCCTCTTCCGAAGTCATCCGAAATGGAGGATATTATAAAAACTATGCACAGTTATTGAAATGCACATTTAAATAATAAAATGAATAACAAAATGGAGGACATCAAAGAATTTAATGCTAAAATAGACAATGCAAAGAAAAATACCAGATTATTTTCCTAAAACTCAATAAATGCATTGTCTTCCAAAAACTTGAGAAAATTGTGTATTAAATTTCATTAAGTTGCTGTCAATGTTTTTGTTTCCTTCATTCATTTTTTTCTTCTTTTCATTTAGCATGGTCCAGAAATACCGATCCTGGAGTGTTAACGACTAGAAGAAGGTGATTTTCAGTGATGAAATACATAAATTTGTTCAGGGATGCAAATCAAGAGTAGTTAGACGAAGTGAAAATGAAACGTTGCTACCGGATCATACCCAACGAACTGTAAACCCCCCTTCTAAACAAATGTCTGGGTTTTACTTCACAACAAATGGCACTGGAAGCTTAGGTCATGTTGAAGGCAAAATAAATTCTGTCAAATATATAAAAATAATATGATGTAGGGTTGTTTAATTCATTAAACCATTTGATGGAACATTTCTACATCACTTGGCCCCTTGTCACAATCTGAAATTAGTACATAATTTTATGCGGGAAAATAAAATAAAACTACTTGATTGGCCTGGAAATTTCCCAGAATTAAATCCTATTAAAAACGGATGACATATTCTCAAGAATGTTTTTATTAAGATGAATCGCACGACAACAAAGCGAATGATAAAAGGGGCTATACTAGTGTGTTTCCAAGATGATGAAATCAAGAACATGAGTGCTACTCTAGTGGAGTCAATGCCAAGACGTGTTGGAAAAGTCATTTCTACTGAAGAAAGACTTACCTCGTACAAAAAAACAGATTTTTCAGTTTACTTAAAATATTTAATGATAAAAAGCTAAGGTTTTAGAACAAATCCTGTTTTTCCTATTTGTCCCAATCAATTGGAACAGTGTAGTATAATTTTAGTTAATTTATCTAGGGGGGGGGGAGTTTATCAGCTTGCAAGCAAGATATATCTGAAAAATTCAGGACGTTGCTGTTGACAGGTTAAGTGCATATGAACTACGCGATGAAGATAACTCTTCCGTCTTTCACCTCAAAGCTATAATCAGGATGCATCAAAGAGGGGTTTTTGGTTTCAAGATCTCAGGCACATCAAAATAGTTGAATTGATGTTGTTTAATATCAGTACATTTCGCACTGAATCATCATCAAGTACTATGTAGTACAATTATTCCAAGTAGTAGGAGAAATATTCAATTTATGCTTCATTGTTCAGAGCAGAGAAGCTCTAGAACTTGATTATGCATTTCTAATGCTTGTTGCAAATGAATTTTAAACTTCATACGTTCTTTAAGATTTTAAAAAATATACATGCATATTACATTCTGCAAATGTACTCGAATATTTATAATTCAGTTAGTAAACAAGTTTTGAAGTTTAAAAAAAATGTGAATTAATTCTATAACTATTTTACAAAATACTTCAAACAAATTTACGACATTTTGAAAGAAAAAAATTTGATTATTGATAATGCGCAATTGACTTACGTAAGTACACTAAAACATTTTCAAGGGATATATTTTAGTTACGCTTTTCAGCGATAGAGGGCAGTACTATTGCACAAATTTGTATAGTTGTAGGAACGACAATCCAAAATAGAAGTGTTAATGCTAATTCTTAGTTTATTTGTGGGGCTTTTTTTTCCTCCAGATTATTCAAAACAGTTTTTTCTTTTTTTGTGTGATATTTTTATTTTTATTTTCTACAACCAATATTCATAAAATTGAGATAAAATATGTTCGATAATATTTTAAAGAAAATAGAGATATTTCTTTTTAAGTCGCGCGCGGTAAATGCTCATTTGTATAAATCTATATAGTAATAGAAATTTAATCCTACAAGTAAAAATTATTTGATTATTTTGTATTAATTTATGATATATGGGACACATTTACTGCTAAATGTACACTTATTTTTTATGGGATCGTGTGTATGCGAGGTATATTTCTATAGTAAATTTACAAGATTATTAAAAATAAGTTTAAATCGTCGAACATTGCAATTGTGGTTTCAAAAACTTAATATTGTCCAAAACCTAACAACCTTTATTTTTCAAGAAAAATCATTAGTCTAATCCCCTTTCTATTTGCTTTTATTGGTCCAACCTCCTCCATAGAAACCCTATTTGCTCAGTTTCTTCGATCATACATATTTTTTTACATTCCTTTTTCTCTTATCTCTGATACGATATTCTTCTATGATTTAGTTCAAATTAGTCTTATCACGATGGCATCTACTATCTTTTAAATCTTCAGTAAGCCCAAATGAGAGAGTTTTTATTTTTCACCATTTATCACATCTTATCAAACGTATCACTTGTTTATTCGAATAAAGATCAATATAATTCATGGATTCATTACGCAGTTTGTGGGAATCCATTAAAACTCCAAGCTAAATTGTGAAAGAACAAAATAAATATCTTCAAATTAAGTGACAAATAACAAATTTTATTTTATTCTGCTGTAAAAGTATGTTATAAATTATATCTATTGAGTCTATGAATACCGTGTAATGTCTGCATTCAAAATGAATTGCTGTTTAACATTTACGGATGTATGGTACGGAATTAAAATTTACGGATATTGTAAAGCTATTATTAGAATACTAACTAATGATGTATGCATTATTAACCACTCAAGGGATCCCATTGACTATAGGCGCCTGTATAATTTTCGTAATTAACAAATATCCAAATTAAAGTAGTTCAGCACGTGTCAAACGCCTAAATAAAGATTTATTATTGCGTATGGCATTATTGCTCAATAAATTAGTATAAATGTAATAATTCCCAGTAATTTAAATTTTAATAACTTTTAATTATCTGTGATCCATCCCTTCAGGACCCACGTTTTAATAATAAACTAGCTAGCTGCCTAACGGCAACCTTTTTAATTAACTGCATCTATCCACCCACCCATATAAGATCATATGACTTCCGACTTTCTATAAATACTAAGCTTTCTGGAGACCACCGCTCTTCTGTCTTTGTCTTGTCATGTTATCGCCTGCAGCTTGGTTTGTGTTTTGTGTCTTCTTGTCTGTTTCTTATCATGTTGGAACGCTATATGTTAATTATTCAATAAATTGTATTTAATATTTCAAGGGACTGCCTCGTCAATGCCATCAAAAATAGTGATCTTATTAAGAAATCCCTGCCACGTCTTACACACAAACACAATATATATATATCAATTCAAATAATTTAAACAAGAAGAGATGTTCTCAATCTAAGCAATATGTGGGTAAGTAACGATATGCGCAAATTATGAGCAGTCTTTAAATATCGACCCTCTTATATCAAGATGAAATCTACTGTCTCAAATCTCTGAGCAATGCGCTATAAAATAGTATAATACCGATCAGTAGCAATCTATCCTTCTCTTCACATTCTATATTCCTAGCTTGAATACCTAGACTATATATATCCGATCTAATCTGAATAATCAGGTTTTCTCATCAGGGGGGGTCCCTGTGAATAAACTCGAATTGATAGACCAAAGTTTTCCCAAGAGGAATATGTTAAAGAAAGGACGCAGACAGATCCGTCGGACATGTAATATTGGCCGGTTGTTATTTATGTGGGTTGTTAGGTTCTTAAATAAACGGAAAACTTCTTCTGAATTCATTTTAATCTTCTTTATTTTCGCATGAAATATCCATGGCGTTACGACATCACAATAAGCATACTGACACAAAGGACACGACACCACACAAAACACAAAGAATAAAAGAGCTGCAGCTATTTACACATATCTGAGACGAAGGCACGGATATAAAGAGAGAGAGGGAGCACTAAGAAATTTTCTTTTATACAACCTGCTGTGAAAGTCGCGTGGGTCCTTTCTAATGGGAGCTGGATCGGTTAAAAACGGTTTGGAGCGAGTTTCTGATTCAATGTTACTAATCGATTACGATTAAAATTAACGCGTTAGTCCTGAACCAAAGAATTAAAGCATTTTAAAAGAATACTAGAGGAAATTATTATATATATATATGGGGGGGGGTGCTTTTCAACAACAGAATAATCCTTTAATTAATTATTTATAAGTTTAATTGTTCATAAATATTTACAGATTGTCATTTCAGGGAAAGAGTTTCGCGTCTTTAATGTCCAAAACGTCTTCAAACAGTTCTTAGTAGTTCGTTATTAGATTCCTCGTTCGTCATTTCATGTGTCATGGCGTCGCCCTCTCGTGCGTCTAACGACTGTCAGGCTCACCAAACATCGAGAGCGCTCCTAGGTTTGCGCAGGACAGCTGGTGAAGTGGCTTGGAAATAGAGGCCGTCACCACATTTAAATATATATATGCATCACTTAAATTTTCTCTCTTGGGATTGTATTTCATAATGGTATTGAGTCCACCAATACTTCATGTGATATATTTTATTCATGTTTATATTTTAACTAACCTGCCCAAGTGAAAAAAGCACAACCTTACTCCTAAAAATTGAAACATTAGAATTTATAAAAACAGGATGATGCAATTTACTGCACCCATGCATTTAGAACAATCTGAAAATGCTTTATTGGAATTCATATGATCTTTGCAGCTTCCGGAAGGGTTGAAATCTCGAGAGCAAAATAATAAATAAATAAATAACGCCTCACTTTCGCAAACGCAATACTAAGCTGCACTTAATCCACGCCTATTGGGATTTTTGGGTATTTGCTAATTTTATGTTTGTGAACGCCAATAAATGTGGATTTCTAAATTGCATGATGTTTCTTCTTCGATTGTGCCACGACAACAGCCAGAAAGAATTATCATCTTAATCTAAAATTGTCTTAAGCTAAGTACAAAATATTCATGTATATATAGGGTAAACTTGGCAAATAGGGGACATATGGGCAAATACCCATATTACACGTTATGGTTTTGTGTTGATGCATTCGCACTGTGGCGTTGGCATTGCTCAAGTACCACATGGCTTCTGTGTAATCTGTTTGTGTTGTTGTGCGGTTCATACAGAAGTGGAAATGGACCTTTTCTAATACGTAACTTATGTTCAAAATTAAGGGCACATACATGTCACATTTTTAAAATGCCTCCAGTAAAACATAGAATTTTTATTTAATAAAATTTGAAGAACCTGTAGTAAATCTCACAACCTTCAGTTTGGAAAAGATGATGTTTGGCATTAGTTTTTGCCGAATTACTGGATTGAGACAGTTCAAGCACATGGGAATTTTGCCTCCAGTTTTGTGAATATTGCATAAAAACAAACAAGTTAGTCCAGTGCTTCTCAAACTTTCAATATTTGCGACCCAATATTCAATCATTATTTTCATCGCACCCCCCCCCCTATACATTAACAATGTATTGAATTCTATAATAATTACTTTGACGCTAAAGCTACAATACGACTTCAACCTCTTAAGGACCACCGGTATATGGTATAAACGTCTCTCTCAGCCAGTGAGTTTATTGACCCTGACGTATATATACGTCCTTTCGAAGTACGATCTTTTCTGTGCACTGCTATCCCTAAAATTATTCCGAATTCATTTGAATGCAATAAAACTTTGACAGGGCTTACAACAGATTTACTTATTTTAGAGAATTTACTTATTTATTCCTCTTCTACCCACCCATATCCTCCTTCCTCAATACACCACATACGCTCCACTACGTGTTAAACGGTGGCATTAGGGAACGAACCGAGTAATTTTCAGTCGGCATTTTAGGAATTAATTATAAATCGTACAAATTATCGAGATAAGTGTTAATTTTTGTATAACATTTAATATATAACAAGCCCATGGGGTCACTGGTAGTTATTAAACTTGTTCTTAACTTAGTATTGTTAAATTAGTTATAAAAGACATTACGCAGTACTGATATATTTATAAGTGTATTATATCAGTGTAAATGTGTATTTTATTTTTCATAATGTCAGAATGTATTTTGTTTGTTTTCTTTGAGTAAATTGATAATTTTTTAAAACGATCTTTTGTTTTCGACTTTCCAATATGCTCGCGCCCCCCTCCCAGGTTTATCACGCCCCCCTGGGGGGCGCGCCCCACAGTTTGAGAAGCGCTGAGTTAGTCTGTTTGCAGTGAGAATAAGGTCTCATCATTGTATAGATGATTCCTTGAGATGAAGAGCTTTTGGCTCGCTTGAAGATGGCTAGTCTCAGGGGAGGTGGCTCGATGGTTACAAGTGGTCCGAAAATAATTTCCCGGTTATGGAATTAATTCCAAACAAGTGGCATTGTCACCTGGAAGGTTAGCCAAGGTCATCACAGAGCAACGACATCTGCACAGGATCGCTATTAGGCATTAAGGTCACGACGTGAAATTTATATCGAAATAATTCACGAAACACTAATTTCGAATTGCCCTTAAATTTATTTATATATAAGAAATCTAGAAATATGGAAGGTATTACTTCATATTCAGGAATCAGTAGTTAAAAAACGTATCGTTCAATGGTAAATCAATTGCACATAATCGATATAAGGTAAGAAACAGTTTTTAAAATTGCAACAGATTTTTTAAAAATAAACAAGAGTATGCAAGCCATCTTTTTCTCATACATTCTTTTGAATATATTTATGTAAGAAGAATTATCTAAGATTAGTAAATAAAAAAAATAACGGCCATAAATTGTGAAATTTAAGATATTGTAACTGTCAAATTTCACTTTGTTTACGAACATCCTTGAATAACTAATAGGAAAAAGAGCATTCTAACCTTTTTATTTCCCCTCATTATACTAAAAGATGATTGAAACAAAATATACTTTTATGCAAATTTATTTTCATTGAAAATTTTTGTTTTATTCATGTTATTCCTATATTGCTTCAGAATCTAAATGAATAATTTTAAGAAACTTTTACTATCGACGTAAACAAAATATCCATCTTATTTTATTTCTTAGAATAAAGTTCTTGTAATTTTACTTTCAAGTTCCTCTTTACCAATTTTATTACATTAAAAGCATTGCTGTTGAAAATTCAACTCATGTTATTCATTTTTAAAATGTTATAAAATTATATCATTATTTCTGAAAGTAGTTTATTTTTAGAAGGCTTTTTGGTTAAGTAAAACAATTTTCAAAAAATAAGATGAGAAGAAAAACACTCATATTATTTTCCCCTTTTATTTTTTCCCAGAATTTTTTAGAATATATATATATATGTAATGACTTCTTCTAACTCTTTAACTTTACTCCGTTAAATTATTTTCTAATTCTTTGGCACAAGACAGTTATAATCTTAATCTTAATCTAATTGCAAGCGCGCATTTGCATCCAATCACGACTCCTGTTACAAAAGAGTCGTAAGACCTTCACCGCCAATATAAAAGATCGGAGCAGTCAGTTGCTCTCTCTGTGTGTGCTTTGTCTGTTTGTAAACGATGTGTCCACGTCGCTGCTAAGTGTTGCTTCTGCTTTGTGTGTGTGAAACTCCTTAAATTATGTTAATGTGATTGCACTTTATATATTGGTGATGTCCATTAAAAGAAAGATGAAACTTACAGTGGAGAAGCTTTCTATCAAGACGCAACCCCAAACAAATCTCAGCAAATCTACATGTACAAAAGCAACACCGGCCACTCTACAAAATTCTTCGCCCCAAATTCGTCATCATTTCATATATATATATATTTAAATTCAAATTTTATTTTTAACCTAATTGTTTTAAATTTTATATTTATTATACAGAAAATTCATCAGATTGCATTCTTTCTAAACATTTTAGTGATCAATACCATATATAATATACCGTAAAATCCGGCGTATGACACGCACCTTTACTTTCCAGCTGCTTTTTTTAAAATTTTTAACCGCCCCTTTTTTTACGAAGAAACCTGAAATGTATGTGTTCAAAGCTCTTATGTTTTGCAGTAATTTTTTTGAGATACTATCCCAAGCATCAGAAAAAAATAGTGTACTTCTAGAATTACAAACTTATAAGTTCGTAAAAAAAAAGAATGCTATTTTTGTAAAATAAATAATAATTCAATACATGTAGAAGTCTTATTCTTTTCATGCTTATCTTTTTTTTTATGAATAAAGCTCGCATTTTTATACCTGGAGTAAAAACGTAACGTGCAAGCGTAAATTTCGATCTTGTTTAAAAAGTGCACGTTGTACACCGGATTTTACGGTACATATTTTTACTCCTGAATTCTTTCTCACTGTTGTGTAATTTTCTCAGAAATAAAACCTTTTCAGTCAAATATAAGAAAGTTCTTGTTAATCTTCTTTAACGGTTTATTCAATACAATAGAACGTCGTTTATCCGAATCAATTGGGGCCGGAGACCGTTCGGATACGCTATTGTTTGGATAACCGAAAACCGAATGCGATCCATACATTATATGAAACCAGACACTATTCGAATGTTGAAAATCACTACATGCGCGAAACGTGTTTCAAGAAAAGCAAAATAGGTGCAAAATATCGCATTTTTATCTTGATTGTGAAAAATAATCACTTATTTTTCGCTGCACCATTGTACACCTTCGTTTTTTCACTGAAAGGTCTCTGATTCTCTTGAGCAGCAGCAGTTGAGTAGGACAGCAGTCTGATTGTGGTTCATACCACTCCATAGCTGTCTCTAAAGCAGCAAACACGTCAACATTTGATGAACCCTTGCTACTTTCGTGGTTGTTGTCTTCGTCTTCATCCATTTCATCGTCGACAGGGTCGGGTTCTTCTTGTACGGAAGCCACTATCTCGTCAAAATTTATCATTTGAAATCCACAGTCTTCTGCATCGCATGCCATCCAGGTTTCTAAATCAACAAAACTCAACAAAAGAGCACGAATACACCCCGTCACTAGGAAGCAAACAGACCTAATATTCCACGCAGATATTTACCAAATCACACAAATGAAATTCCCCAAATATCCCTTACCTTGGGTTTTCCCGTCACTTTTGGCCTCACAAGAAACAAACGTTGAGCATTAATAGTTCGAAAGCGTATCCGGACTTTGATTCGAATATTTGAAGTCTCGGATAATGAAGGTTCGGATAAACGACTTTCTACTGTATTATAAAGTATATTTTTGTAGAATTCACGCAGCTCAAAAATATCTCTTTAATATTTAAAACTTACTGCCATTTATTGTTTCTGACAATTTAGCGATGCAATAGTAGTATTATTACTGCAATTAAACTATTGCGTAATGTTAGGGGCATTACCAATCATTATAATTGGGTGACAAATTACTATCTTCTATGGCTTTTAGCTGCTAAAAAGGGGGCTTTCTTTCTTTTTTTCCCTCCCCGTTCAGAAAATATTTACTTTTAGAATGTTTTTTTACGGACTTAGATAGTTTACGATATTTACTACTATTCATTACTTTCTAATTTATGAAATTTATAATCCCGATTATTTTAAAAAAGACTTTCCAGCTTAAATTTACTAAAATTTAAATATTTTCGAAATGAATTAAATTTTTTTTTCTTTTTACATTTCTTTTTTTAATCTTAATGTTTTCTTAAAAATTTATTTAATTTTTATTGAGGTAAAAATTCTTATATTTGAATTTTCTTTTTTTGATAAAGTGCTTTCAATTTCATTTGGATTTGCTTTAATTTATATCAAATGGATTATTAAAAATTAAACCGGCTTCTCATAAATTAAACTTAAAGTTTAAATACTTAAATAAATCATAAATTAATTTAAATACAAACGAGTAACTCATATGTTCTTTAATCAAATACTTTATATCAGGGGTGGACAGACTTTTCCAGGATGCGGGCTACTTCTAATTTTTTCAAGGTGTGGTCCACACAGTATCAGTGGCACACAAAGGGGGGGGGGAGGTCCACGGGTCCGGACCCGCCTCCTTAGCCCATGATTTTTTTCAATCGATTCTTATCCCATGTATATAATACGTGAAATTTAATTATTTTTACTAATGATTTTTTTTATTAATAATACTAATTATTTATTCAATAATTTATTTCTTACCGTTCTTTGTTCCCGACAATCTACAAAATGAAAAAATATATGTTTGGCAGGGTTAGGACATAAGAATGATAGACATTCGACCCTGGACCACCACGGCGAGCCCCCTTTGAAAAATACACGAGTGCGCCCACTGCCTAAGGGCGTAGGTGTGGTAAGGTAAGGAAAAATTCAACAATATTTATTATAACTTAATAATAAATACCGAATACGTACTTACCTACGTAAATAAAATGTAAAACTCATTTTATTGAAACTGTGCTCAGCGCGTTATAATAGCCACACATATAATAATATCAATTGATGCATTTATTATCAAACATTTCAAAATACATTGAAAAATAAAACCTTTAATCTAAAGCTAGTTCTCGTAATTATGGTCAGTAGAAGACTTAGTCTGCGTACTGTCAGCCAATCTTAAATATTTCCGTATACAATTATTACTAACGGCTAATCTTCAGGCGGTCACTCCAAATTGTGTTGGTGGTCCACCGGTCGATCGCGATCGACGTAATGCCCACCCCTGTTTTATATCATAGTACAATTTTAGCCGGTAGGGTGGCGTATTTCGTTTGGCGCTGGCCTTGTATACACACATTAACTGGTCCTACTCCGGCAAGAAGCAAAAAATCGACATCGTCTATCTCGCATGATTATGCGGCATGCAAAAGATCCCTTAAGGGCTTGTTTGGCTTGGGTGCTCTCGGAAAAATTAAAAACTCCCAGAATGGTTTCCCATTCTAATAGTTCTGGGGCCTTCTTCTGGCGAAGAAACTATGCGCGTAAAAATTACTTGCGGTGATTGGTATACCATTTATATTGTGTTGCATTAAAAGTTGTTTTGCAATGGTAAAATACCAATTTGCAACCCCATTTGAAATAAAATAAAAAAAGCTGAATTTATAGAATACTTCATAGGGTGGGTCGAATTTTTTTTTCTATTTTTCAGAATTTCAAAACCTACTTATGTGAAAAAGATGTTCTCTGGTATATAGATAAAAAAGAAAAAAAAGGTAATTTTTATACTAAGTATTGCCCCAATGAGAGCATCCAGTTTAGATATTTGAGCTATTTTGCTCCAACAAGTCTAAGTAATTTTTATTAACGAAAACTGGGTATTTTTTAGTACTTTTCAATATTTATTACGATGAAAGGACATCTATATTCGTAGAAATTATAGTTACAAGAAAAAAACACGAGGCCCATTCTTCTAAACAGCTTTTCTTATAAAAATAAATTTTAAAGCTTATTTTTGAAACGACAGTGCACGGTAAAGCGAAATACGGAAAAAAAGTTTCGATCGGTCTGATTCGACGGTGTGAGGAGAGATAGCTGGGATTATATGAAATGTTGCAATGCCGCTGTACTATTACATCATTGCACTAGTACACATTGTACTATTACTCAGTACCAACTTATCAAGAATCGTAGCTTTTGGTTAGTTGTCGTGTAGAAAAATAATTTTATTTTGAGTCTAAAATCAACTAACCAAATTTAAGTCTTTCCATTTTTTCGAGAATTCAATCCGTTTGTGGCAATATTTAATTTTGACATTGTTTTCTTTTTAATAGTCTTTCTGCAAATCTCCGTGCCGTAGAACACCTTTCCCGCATTAAAAAAAAGTTCTAATAACCTTTTTTCCCCTCAATATAGTCACCCATCCAGTATAGTGACGTTGACTGCGGTACCGTAGGGCCTGGGTTCACATCCCAGAGAAGGCATGGATGTTTGTGTTGTATCCTTCCTTCTTTCCTTTATGATGTAAGCCTTTTTCCTTCCTGATGTTTCCTTTATCATGTGATACTTTGTGGTGCACGGGGTTAATAAATATGTTCTCGATAAAAAAATAAAAAAAAGAACGTAATTTAATTATTGTCCTTTCGAAATTAATTCGAAGAAAAAGACTTCTTTTACTTATAATAAGCGAAGGCTGATATGTTTCTCTGTATATCTATTTCATTTAAAGGTTAAAAAAGAACTTTTCTTTGCCTAAAGGAAAGAAAAGAAGAATAAAAGACAATGATGTGTAAGTTAAAGAATAACATATTACCCTCATTTCCTGTGCATTTTTCTTTTTTTTTCCTTTTCTTATCCCTAATTGATTCTAGTCCTTTAAGTCTCTTCAACTAGATCTTTCTAGAATGATTCCCAGAAGTTTTAGGATTATTAGTAAATTGTATTGAAAGCTAAAACAATAAGTAAATAAGTAATACATACAGTCAATTTTAGCTAATATTGATTTATGAATCGTGTCTTCAATCGGTTTTTTTGTTTTGGTATCTGCTGAATTATTTCAGTACTGATACAAAATAAGAATTAGATAGTCCTTTATTATTCAGCATATTTATTCTGTCAAGAAATACACAAGAAATACATTGTAAAAGATATACATTTTCTACATATATACATTGCAAGAGCTCCAATGTCATAGATAATGAAGCAAAATGCTGATATCTGTTTTCATTATTAATAAATTCAATCAAAAAGTTTATTGTTTTTTTTATTTTCTATGTCTTTAAAAGAAAATCTATATGTACTATTTAGTTGCATTTTTATTATTCACACTGTGTGGGACCAATATTTCATAATCTAATTTCAACGCTTGTTTTTTTTGTTTAGGCTAATATTGCGGTTGGAATGATGTTCTTTAAAGAAAAAGAATATCACAGTATAACGCAATCTATATTTTACAGAGTGGAATATAGATTTCCCTACGCTATGGACACATGTGTAACCCATTATTTTTAACATCAGAGACAGCCCGGACCCTAATGTGTTAGGATCACCCACCTCTCCATCCAATCCTGGACGAAATCTAAACTAAAATTTACTTTAACTTTTTCCTCTAAATGTTTTATTGTATTTGTCTTGTTAAGTCTTGTATAGCCGTCCTTTTGAAATTGTGATATTTTATGTTATTAAATGTATCATTTTTACTTTCGAGATCTTGATCATTAGTTTTAGGCCTAACCCAGTAATAACATATATCATTGTTACACAACAAAAGTAACAGTAAATGAAAAATTAATGAAAATGTTTTAATAATAGTTTTGCCTCCAATCAAATCTCAAATGTATAATATTAATAGTGCAATATTAATAGTGCATTTCACATTCTTTGGTTGCATGATAGATTCGTTCTATAAAGACAATGTAAATCAAATCATCAAATGTTATTGAAATTTTAAGGTATATTTCACGTTTGGTTTATTGTTTAAAAAGGGATTTATTTTTCAGATTTGAGTCACGTTTGAAGCCCTTAAAAACTGAACTAAACGTTAATAGAAGAACCGTTAATAATTGATCGACCACAAATTAACTTGAAATTCAATCATAACATTTTTGTTTGTTTGTGAAAAGTGGAATCATTGGTGATCCTAAATCATGTTGAAATAAAAAATAAAACAAAAATATAGCTTACGTAAAAAAAAAGGAATGAATCTTTTCCTTGGACTACGTTGCGTCAAAACTATTTACAAAGGTTGAATGCACATGTATAGTTAAAATTCTGGAAAAAAAAATATCGTTCAGCATATTTAACTTTATGTTTTGGAGGGAAAAGTGATAAAATTAATATTGAAGTTGATATTTTTTTTGAGAAGATTACTTCACTTGTTATTAAATATATCGTTTTCTGTTAAATTTTTAAAAAAATCCTTGAATAAATCACTTAAAATATAAGAATTTTTCGAACATAGTTTAGGATTATTTTTAAAATAATAAATATTTTAAACCTTTTTAATCTCGGTATGTTAGGCAATTAAACACTACTAATTAATAGGTTTTGCTTACTTGCTCCTCTTACTATTTTTTGTATTGTACTTTTAAATGTTTGACAAAATATATGAAGCGAAATAAAATTTTGTGAATCAAAGTTTTATTGTTAATCTTCTGCAAGAAAAAAAGGATTGAAAATATTAACCCCTTCCTTCTATTAAATAGAAGACATTTTCTCTTTCGTTATATTATTAAAAAATAATCCATTTTCAAAAACATTTATAGGTATAAAAATTCAATGAACATTATTAACAATTAAAGCATTATTATTTGGCAATCAACTATAGTATTTTAACATCGAAGTTCACAAGATTCTTGTATATAACAGTTCATCACTGTCGAAATAAACTTTTATAATAATTTTCCAGTTAAATAACCAAAATATTGAAAAACTTACAGCTTCTCAGCACTTCAAACTGTTGCTATTTGCTAAAAAAATCCCCAAAACGATGAACTGTTTTATCTGCCATTAGAAACATCGCGAACTGTTTTCTCTAACTACAAAATCAATAAACACTTCTCTTTCAATATCCCAAAACTTCCCCCTACAAAATATTTTCCCGAATCTTCTCCAAATCTGATATAACTCACAGGAATAAATGCTCCCTTCTCTCTCTCTTCGGGAAAAGTTCTGTCGACTATAAATTTCGTCACTCTCCAATTGACAGGTGACAGAATCCAGGATGTGACTGTCCGTCTGGGTTTGAGCCATCCTGTCTTCAACGGAGCGCTTCTCTGTGTATTGGTGACGTATCACTGGTGCTTAGAATTTGGCGCGTTCCGGGATCCGGTAAATGCGTCAATTTCTTGGAACAGCGAGCATTGAATTTATGAGCAATCACTCCCCAATAGTGCGACGTCTTGATGTTACTCAGATATCAAATAATTGGGATTATCCTTTACATTTGGACGATGAATATCGGAATTATTAAATTAACTAGTAAATCGCGCTGAATGTATTGCGATCCTGGGATTAGAGAATTAAATCTGTGTACAGCAATGAAGGTGTGTATAATGTTCCTAAGAATAAACCTCCATTGACCATGACGTCATACAAAGAACCTGTGACATATCTTCACTTTAATATACGGTGAATTTGGAGAGTGGGGCGTGGGAGCAGACACAGGCACATGACTTGACTGTGAGTTAAAATTAAAAACATATTCACAGTGTTTAGCAGAAATTTGTTTCGAGAAGAAATAGCCAGTCTATATTTAATGCAGTAAGATATTTTGATATCGTATTTACTATCGTAATTTGTATGTTTAAAAATAATTGGGAATTCGGAAACCTTATAAGGAGTTATTTCTTGTAGAGGAGTACACATTCTTACTCCTACTGGAATCATGAACATTAAGATAAAAATCCGAATTTTTGTTCAGTTTTTAGATTGGAGCTTATTGCTATCAGAAGGGGGTTGGGAAACCGAGGTTCAGTTTCAAGACGTTCTGATTCTGACTGACAGCCGTGCTTCAGTTCAACATCTATTGAATTGGATATCTATAGGGGACCAGAATAGCCTTGATATCTTTAATCTTCTTGATCGGATTACTTCTAATCATAATGTACAATTTCCGTGGGTTCCATGCCACGTGGGGATTGATGGTAACGAGAAAGCCGATTTCTTAGGAAGATTCTGGATTTCTTCCTCTCTTAGGAAGATTGAACTCAATCATCTTGGAAGAACTCCTCCTAATCATCCTTGATATTTCGGAAGAAATCCAGGAGGTTCATTCAAGCTTATGCCTAGGAAATTCCAGACTACCTGCTTGTGCATTGTGAGTGGTCATATAAAAGCTCTCACTTTTCGTCAAGGTCAGAAGATATTTCCGGTGAAGGATATTTTTTGGTGTTATTCCAAACTGGTCTCTTCTGCCCACATGTGGACTTGTCTGGGTTTTAAAAAGGGCGAGGTCCTACTAAATCTCTTCCGTTTTTAGAATTCCTAGATTTTTTGGGATTCAAGGAAAAATTGTCTAGCATTACTAGACAATCTGGGATTAGAAACAACAACAGTATAAAGATTAAATATTTTTAGAAATTTTTCATTTGCGGCGTATGCGAAAACTACAGGTAAAGTTTAAATTTTTACTAAGAAATTACCCACATGTCTACGTAAAGTATTTCGTGAATATTAATTGATCTTTATGTATATAGTGTTGCACAACCACATTAATGTTAATTTGTTTGGTTTAAGAAAGCCGTAGATTGACGTAATCTACAGTATGGAGATGATAAAGGCTCACAGTATGATTAAGTTCTTTCATTTGAAAGGTTACAGTGCCAAGCGAATCCCCAATGAAATCATCTCTTATAGTAGACATGATTACCCAGCATAATGTCATTGCTTAGAGCATAGGTTTCCAACTTTTTTTGAACCGGCGCGCCTTTTTCTAGTGAATATTTCAATACCACCCCCTTTTCTAGTGAATATTTCGATACCGCCCCCTCCCACTCTAGAGAAATAAAAGTGTACTTAACACATGGTGAAAACTAGAGTTAAGTCTTAAAAAATACCCTATTACTAACTAAATATATTTTTTTGTTTAATTTTTTTCCAAAGCCTTTTTTTATTTGCGAATTTGAAATAGCTATTGCCACAAATGTATTTAAATGTGTAATATTATATATTTTAGTCATAGATAGGATATTGTTGGAATTGAAACGCTACTGAATTTCTTCTTCACTTAATAAAAGTTTCAGCTTGCCTGTTATAAAGACAGGCAGGGGTTTTGATGAAACGAAGTAATTCAAAATAAACTATTGCTTTCAATATAAATATAAATTGATAGTCTCGGCCTTTAAAGGTACATACGTTAATTCCTGGTTAACATATTTAATTATGTTTCTTGGATAATATACGAAATAAAATGCTGTGGACGAAACATTTTTCCTACTGCTCACAGATAAAGACAACGTGTGCACTACAGAAATTAAAACGCACTATATCATTCAATTTAATGTAGGCAATGTAATGTAATCTTTAAATTCTGATTCAGTTCCCTAACTACCGAAATATGTGATTTCTCGTACATGTGATATACAAGGGGTGATCAAATGAAAAGGTACGAAACGACACGGTGGGTACAAATATAGACTTTATTCAAAATATACACCATAGGCCTGAGCACAACGATCCCACTGATGAACAAGTCGTAGGATTCCTTGTTCCCAGAATTCCTGTGGCTGTGACGAGACCCAGTCCTTCACAGTGTCCTTGAGTACGTCGTCCGAGTTGAAGCGCTTTCCTTTCAGGTGTTTCTTCAGTGGACCAAACACATGGAAATCGCAGGGTGACATGTCCGGACTGTAGGACGGATGGTCTAACGTCTCCCATTGGAACTTGTCCAGTTCCATTTGTGTGACTCTGGAGACGTGTGTACGCGCGTTATCATGGAGCAGAAACACACCCTCCGTGAGCAGCCCCGGTCTTTTGTTCTTGATGGACCTGCGTAGGCGTCGGAGTGTCTCACAGTACACATCGGAGATAATGCTTTTTCTGTGCTCGAGTCATTCTGTGCTCGCATCATTTGGAAGCCGCTTTTTATAAGATCCTTTGCTCTCTCCTGCGCATGCGGGTACCCGCGCATGATCCGATCCCAGTCAGAGTCTCCAATGGCATCCCGAGATGTCTCGCTACATTCTCCCTTGACGGAATATGCAAATATTTAACTGTTTCATTTTTATGTCGTTTCGTACCTTTTCATTTGATCCCCCCTTGTAGAAATGATTTAAATACATACAATGAACATAAAAAAACAGTATTAAAGTTTACTTTTGTTAGAGTACATAATCAGAGTATTCTTTTTTAGTTTTTTTAGACTATAGTTGGTTAATCTTCCCAAGCCCCTCCGTGCCATCTTAACGCCCCCTAATTTTCTCTGGGTCTTTTACTGCCCCCCTGAAAACCTCAAATGCCCACAAAGGGGCGTTATCACCCACGTTGAGAACCTATGGCTTGGAGGTTGAAAAGGAAATTTAGCTGGAAACATGTCTCTCAAGAATGATCGAAGAAACAGACCATCAATCAAGGACTATGCTGTCACAGCTAAGCAAGAGGAGCACTTCATCTTATTTGACAAAGGAGCAACCATCCAAATCAAGGGTGGTATACTCAAAGGCTAACTTGGGCCAATCAAAACAAAGTTTACCTTTAGGTGGGCGGGGAGAAAATCAACATTCATAGAAATTTAGGTTTATTTCGAATAATACATTATAAAAAACGTATTGTAATGATTCCCACCACACAGCTGTAAATATGCTTCTTTTGTGGATATGACCATCCCGTGCAAGATAAACCTACACCCTTTAAATATTGCGCCGTTTTGTCTAGGACATCGCCTCGGTAATCTCTGACACCGCGAGGAACCCCCTATTCCACCCTCAAACCGGATGATTCTCAAGGATAAAGGGGCCAACCGCTTATATCCCGAAACCTAGAGTGGACAGAGAGATTAGATGGTTTGAGGACTTAGTTGGGAACAGAAGCAAACTCCTCCCTCACAAACAACAGAATTTAGACTTTAAGAACCTAGACAATATTTTTAATACCTTCAATGCATATTCAGTAATTAGTATCTGTGACGTAAATAAACTAAATATTTAAATTAAAACATATCAAGCTACCTTTATTTATCTCAAACGTCACGCATGTATAAGAGAACAAGAACAATTTAATAGTGACGCCATGGCACTTGACATCTCTTTGTACTCCTTTCCCACTTTATGCGAAATATTGATATTTTATTGTATATTATTGAGTGCCGATATACTGGCTGGGCCTCAAAAAGGATTGTTGAGGGTCAAAAATGTTGTGGACTAAATGGAAAATGTTTGTTGTGAGCCACAAATGTTGTCAGGCTCGCGGGCAGCGAGTGTGACACCTCTGAACCAAATGATCGTGAAATAGACTTATTTTAGTTACGATCGAGTGTGGGGGAAATTGTTGTCAAGGAAATGTACATGTCAAAATTGTCTGCACGTTAGGCTCCACAATCACTGATTCCTTTTCGCAAAGGTACACTGAGTGATCTATCTGTTAATAGAAATGTATCTCTTTAAGTAAGAGGAAGATGATTATTTCGTCGTCTGGTATAACGGTGGATAAATATTAAATCTATCAACACAAGATCCAGTTAAAAAAATTATGAGCATGGAAAGGAAGCAAAGTGAATCTCCATCCCTCTCCCCCAATGTGTTGAGGTGTATAAGTCTGTATAGAAAGTGTGTTTCTTAGAACGTGTAATAATTTCCATATACTACCTGAAGAATGGTCAGATTATTACAATTTATCTATTACTAAAAGTCTCTAAATAAATCGCGTTATGTCTGTGATCAAGAAACGACATGATATGATGACTAAGAGAGTTCATCTTTCTGAAGAAAATGCAACTGTTTACTCATTTGGAAGCGTGATTAAGGAATCGAAGCAAAGGGACTTTGAAATTTTGCTCCCATGAGCAATAATTGAATTTATCTTATTTTTTAAACTCAAAAAAGCATTGGGGGTTGGAGATTTGATAACATTAAAGATGTCATTCAGGAGGTTGAGTAAGGCTTTAACGCAATCAGCTGAGTATAAGTATGATGGTCTTTGAAAGATTAAGAAACCCTGAAAGAAATGCGTAAGGTCACATGCCTAGAAATAACATAAAAATTAAATTTCTATCTTGATTACTGTCAGTAATAATTAAATTTTATATATTATACCCTTCTCTCATATATACTACTTTTTTCAAAAATCTCAGTATTCTGAAACCAGAAATAAATGATGTTATATCTTGTAAATCCGCCACATGAATCAGGACGGCTTGCACACGTCGGGGGAGTGAATCATAAAAGTTTTGAATGCCGTACTTAAAATGACATTTCATACGGCCTCTATCTGTTATGAAATTTAGCCATAGTCTTTGCCCGTTGAGTGGTACGAGTATTTGGTGAAAGATATAATCGCAAATATGCTCATTCGGTAACATGTCCTGGAAACTTGCAGGCAATGAAAGGCATGAACTTACTATACCTGAAAAAGGCATGTATATTTCGAGCAAGATTCAGATGAGTATTTCTTGCAGAAGTACAATTCCAGTAATACGGTTCAAAAATAGCCGGACCTGAAGAAAACGATCGAGCTTCCTTGATATAGCGTCAACTGCTTAGACCCCCAAAACTTACAATTTACATCACCCTTGATATAAAGTTAAGCTCCAGGTTTAAAATATCAGGCATCTGTTCAATATGACCCTGAATAGGGCATACCTGGATATGGTAATGTCCAGATTGTAGCGTTACCCATCTGAGAAGACAATTGGCTTACGGAAGGCAGGCCATTGGTTGGGTTGGTAAGTCTATTGTAGCCAGAGGCATTGGTAGGTTTGTGTAAAATCCCCCTTCACATCATTCAGCTTGTGTCACACATGAAAGAAGGAGCAGACCACCTGGTGATAGTTTTAAATATAAATTGCCTGGTTTCCTTCATACGTGGTTAACTCGCATTCCCTGCTGTGTATCTCCCTCAAATTCTCAACAGCCACGTTGTCCTAGCCATTATTTCACTCAACTAAAAGTACATGGGAGAAGTTACGCCCTTTAAACGCGGCTACTTGCGTAATGAAAATGGAGAAATCTTTTTTTTTCTTCGGACATAGTACGATGAAGGCTTTCCATTTTCCATTGCCACACACTGTCTTTTCAATCAATTTTATGCCAGCGTTTGAAAGGAATTCTCTTCCCTCTTCATACTAGAGGACAGATGACAGAAAACCAGTGTACTGGCACAAAAGTGCCTCGAGTGAAATCGACCTTAAAAAGAATTCAACGCAAAGAAATCCTTACTCAAAACCGATGACGCATCAGATGCTGATAAACAGTGAGGGCTGATAATGACACAGAATCGGTTGCCAACAAAGAGAAAATATTAAAGGATCCATCATCGTCATACGTTTAAGGTAAATAAGTCATTAAATATTATGTTAATCATCTAAAATTTTTCCATTTTTTAAAAAAAAAGTTTAAGAAAATAATGTCTATTTTTTATGAGAAAACAATATCTGCTAGTCTTTAAGAGAAAAACCTTATCTCGGAAGACTTTTCAATAAAATAATTGTTCCAGTACGAGTAAGACATTCGTGTGAATATAACACATGTACATTTTCGTTTTTATGTATTTCTAAATATCCATTAGTTGTTCTTAATATGTAAAAAAAATGTCTCTTTAATTGCTTATTTTCGTAAATTTTGCATTTATACTCAATTTTATATTACATTATATGAAACCGAATGTAGAAACAGTCAAAGTTTTGATTCTATCACTTATAAATAATATATTGATGTATGGTACTTTTCTATACACCAAAAAAAATCACTGCCTCGGCGTGTACAAGCCATTCTGATACGCATGGCTGATATACAAAAATATAACTTAATTTATTTCTGATTATTCTTTCAAAATACTGCAATTTTTTAAAAGAGTAGTATATATAAGAAAAGGTATAGTATAACATTTTAATTAAATTACTAAAATGTATAGAGATAGAAATTTAATTTATATGTTATTTCTAGATATCTCAACTCATTCATTTCTTTTTGGGTTTCTTAACCCGGCATCATCGCGTGAAAAAAACGACCTAAAGTTCTCGCGTGTGTCATACCCAAGGGTGTTTACATTGTGTTTTTACCGTAAAATTTGTATACAAAGGTTAAAAAGGAATAAAAGTATGAAATACAGCATGTTTATTACATTTTTCAGGTAAATTTATTCTGTTCTTTTTATAAGGGCATACAGTGCGTTGTTTATACACTCCTTTAATGGCGTCGTGAGTGAGTGCGATGTTTTCACTGGATCTTAATTTTTTTTTCCATCTGTATCTTTTTTAAAATAAACATTAGGAGTAAACTTTACTGTTCTTTAAATTTAAAAAAATTGGAATTTCTTTTTTTCTCTTATTTTGTTCCAGCAATAGTTTTTTTCTTCTTCAAAAGTTCATCGGAAAGCGGATAAGATGTGTTTTAGTTATCTCCTTTAAAATTACTTTCTTAAATATTTTTGTGTCTCTACATATAAAAGCGTATGTTTTTGTGTCTCTACATATAAAAACGTCTCCCTCTTCTAATCCTGAATCGATTTCAGTAGAGGAATCTTACTTGCTGTTATACTCTTCATCATTTGATTTTTCTTCATAACCGCGAAGAGAGTTTCTTCCTCCAAAACTATGTTGTACTATATCTATTAAATACTGTATGTATTAAATTATTTAAATATCACATTTCTTCATCATAACAACAATTATACGTGCTCATGCATTCAGAACAGTAACGGTGATTCACGCGCAGGGTATGACATACCCGAAGAGGCGATATCCAAAAATATATATTTAGAATTTGCCTACAAGCTAAGGCCCCTCAAAAAAGGATCTTAAAGTCAGCTAGCTACACGAGAAACTATCCATTTTCCAAAAACGGCTTAGAATGAGCGTTGAAAAAAGTTAGACGGTGGGTATAGCACACCTTGCACGAGAAGTGTCGGGTTAATCTTTCGAAGACCATCCTATTTGAACTTAGATGAATGCGTTGAAAATTTTAGATAACCTTTTGAATTGCATCTTTAATGTTATCAAATCTCCAAACCCCAATTAATTTTTGAGCTATGAAAATAAGATAAAATCAATTAGGGTTTTTATGGAGCAAAATTTGCTAGAATCGCCACTAGATGGCGCCAACATGAAAATGCTCCCAAATTTGGGGATTTGGCTTAGTTGCCTGAAAAGGCTTAGTTGCCAATACGCAACCCAATATAAAAATAAATAAAGAAAAACGCTATATGACATACATCAACAATACTCAGAAAATTGTTTTCGAGAATTTTTGATACCATTCTGTAAAATTACGCATATACAGTCGACTTTCGATAATTCGAAGTCGAAGGGACCAATGAAAAATTTCGAATTATCAAGAGGGTAGAAAAAACTTCCCAAATACACGAAGAGAAATCTTTTTATAACACATTTAAATTTGAAACTATGTACTAAAACAACAATTGTAAATATGTATAAAATTATTTTGAAATATTTTTAAAAAGTGCATGTTATACAGCATAAATGTTATACAGAAGTTAAAAGCCATGTATTAAAAGAATGTATTCAATATATGCATACACAATCCTACGCGCACCTATTCTTCAGAATAATGGACCATCCTTTCTGAACACAGGAATAGCAAGACCACGTGTGAAAACGAAAGATATGGACGGCTGATAATAAGTGTGGTTGGTCTATTGTCTGTCCACTTGAAGAAGGAAAGCAATTCAAATGTATTTTCGCCTGAGAAACCAGAAAACACAAAAAAGTTGGAGCAGATAGATGGTCATCAAAGGGGCTACGTTACAGGGAAGACGGGCAGAAACAATACAATGCAAAACTTGTAAGTTCCAACCTGTTTGCTACAGAAGTGTATATGATAGTGAGTGTTCGAATGGTCGAGAGTTTCATAAGATAACTTCGAATTATCGCGTGTTGTAGTCTGGCCAGCCAAAGATTTTACTTCGAAATATTAAGTTTACCAAAACATATTGTTTTAGTTCGAAATATCAAGAGTTTTTTCGGGACTGAGCATACACTTTGAATTATTGAGAGGTTTCGTCTTTTCGAAAGTTTGAATCATCGAGAGTCGACTTTATGAGATAATTGAAAATTGCTGAATGTTATTGATAAACTGTATTTTAATTTTCTCTCTCGATTCAAATTCATTTCTAAGCATCATTTCTTTAAATTTATTGAATCAAAGTCATATTTTTTTTGTAATTAAATTGACTTATGTAGGTTGAAAGAGAGAATCAAAAATTTATAACAAAATATTTATTTTAATAAAGTGCCTCTACAAATGACTGAAGGTTACTTTTTCTAGTTCTATGGTAATACTTTATCAAATAATCAGGAGACTGGTGATTTGATATCAGAGATATTGAGTGAACGATAAATAAATGTTGCTAAAATAATAAATATTCAGTTCATTCACCACATAGCAATGTGAACGCCGTATGTTATTTTTACTTTTAATTATTATCTCTACTTTTTCTTTAACCTTGCACATGAAATATCTGAATATATATACAGTGAAAATCGTTTTCCATGGATCTGAGGAAACTAAAATATTTTTTCGTGTTAGAGGATATTGCAAAAAGGCCCCCATACATTTAACGAAATTAAGTTTATTAGAGTATATTTTAATAGCATTGATATGTATATATGCATGCATTTAATAAAAATCAATGAAACAAAAGCATTCACGAGCAATTAAGGAAATTTTATACTAAATTTTCAAGTTTTTAAAGAACAAAAGATTTACTGAGTTTTTGGAAAATTTACTTAACGTTTGGAATATAACCAGGTCCCCTAGAATCCGGGACCCCGCAACATCCGCATTGTGGGTATTCCCGGATTCTAGGGGACCCATGCGTATTTAACAAAGTAAAGCCCAAAATCTGACTTTGCAAGGGGGGGGGGCGTAATACACTCCGTCACGCCACTGTGATTCCTGTTTAATCTGCCGAGGCTAAAAGTCCGCCCGTTTGCATGAAGTGGTATCTTGAAGAGGGTAACGCCCACTCAAGTGTCGTTGTCACTTAAATGACTTTAGAAATTCCAATGTCCGTCGCCAATATCCTTGTTGTTGCAGTGTCTTTAATACTGCCCTCCCCCAAAACGTATAACATCTAAGTGTTTTTTATTTGAGAAAATATTACGTACAGTAGAACGTCATTTATCTGAGAGTTTATTATCCGGAGCGTCAAATATCCGAAAGTTTCCGAATCCAGATGCGTTTTCGAACAGTGCAACAATAAATAGTTGTTTCGAGTGAGGCAAAAAGTGACTGGAAAATCTAAGATGAAGGATATTTGGGGAATTTCAGTTGTATGATTTGGTAATTATCTGCGAGGAATATCAGGTCAGTTTGTTTCCTAGTAAAGGGGTGTATATTTGCTCTTTTGTTAAGTTTGATTGATGTAGAAACCTGGATGTCATGCGATGCAGAAAACTGGATTTCAAATGCTAAATAATGACGAGATTGTGACTTCCGTGCAAGAGAAATCCAGCCCTGTCGGCGATGAGACGGATGAAGACGAGGACAACAACAACAACGAAAGTAGCAGGGGTCCATCAAATGCTGACGCTTTTGCTGCGTTTAAGACAGTTATGGAGTTGGTACGAACAACAGTCAGAGTTCTATCCTACTTAACTATTGTTACTCTAGAAATCAGAGACCTTGCAGCGAAAAAAACGAAGGTGTACAATGGTACAGCGAAAAATAAGTGATTATTTTGCACAATAAAGGTTGTGCGACATTTTGCAGTATTTTTCTTTTCTTCAAGCACTTTCCCGCATGTGATGATTTTCAATATTCGTATGGTGTCTGGTTTCCATATACTGCATGGATCGCATTCGGTTTTTCGGGTATCCGAACAATCGCCAATCCGAACGGTGTCTGGTCCCAAATGATTCGGATAAACGAGTTCTACTGTATGCATAAAAATATTCAATTTTTGGAACTACATTTACTGTATTTATTTATATAAAGCTTGGCAATTGATAAGGAACAAAGTGATTTATGCAAAAATTGCGTCTCACACAGCTGACCCATACAAATAAATTCAATTTCAGAGGGCTTGGTAGACCAGGACTCGTTATCTGTATAAAAAAAACTATGAATACAAAGCTCATGATTCATACGAAAATTCATGCTGTTATTGTTTGACGAAAATAGCGAACGGAAAATAGTTTTATGTTTTGACGAATATATATATATATTATAAAAGTGTTTTCTCTGAAATTCTGTTTGGTTCTTGCAATATTTAAGAGCAAAATGTCAGCAAGACATCATTTGAGTGACTACGATTGTTGACGAGCAGTGGGACGACTGAAAGTAGGTCAAATTGTCCCCAATGTAGCTGCTGCAATGGTTGTATCAAATAGTGTCATCTCGTAATTAAAGAAGGTCGCTAAAGGTGAAAATGCTTTGCGAAAGCATACCAGGAGTCGTTGTAGGAACACCGCACCTTTAGAAGATCATATTTAGTCCTCCTGGAAAAAAAGGAATAGAAATTTCACTCGTGGCCAGATAGCTGCAAACCTTGCAACCGCTACCAGTACGCATGTTTCAGCAAGAACCATCTCACTGCGATTAAATCAAGCTGGTTTGTATGCACGAAGCCTGTTCATTGCATCGCACTTCAACCACGTCGTTGTCGAGGGTGAATACGTTGGTATAAGGGACATATTTGTTGGATCACCAAAATTGGTCTGGAGTGATGTTCTCCAACGAATATCGTTTCAATGTAACAAGAGTTTATGACCCCCCCCCCAATTACTGTGGAAAGACGTTATGTACAAGAGTTTGTTTGTGAACGTGATTGGTATGACCCAGACGTGATGGTGTGGGCAGGCATCATGCACAATGGCAGAACATCGCATTCACATCTTTGAACGAGGAAGCGTTACATCACAACGGTATTGTAAAGAGATTATTCTAGATCAAGTTCATATTCTTAAGAGTACGGTAAGTTCCAGACATTCTGTTTAAAGACGATAATGCGTGACCACACAGAAGCTTTGAAAAGAATGGACACACTACAAAGTGAAAATATTATCCATATGAAATAGTATGCTCACTCTCCAACCTAAATCCTATTTAATATGCCTAGGATGCATTAATGCCCTCCCTGTACATTTCAAGAACTCAAAACCACCTTGAGAGAGGAGTGGAACAATATCCTCCAAGAACTCCTTGATAGTTTAGAGAAGTGCACGGAAAACAGATACAAAATGTGCATTATTGTCCTTAGTCAACACACATCTTGCTAAGGAACTCATGTCTGCATTATTCTGACCTGAAGATCAATTTTTCGTAGATGTTTGAAAATCATCCAAGGGGCATCTTTTTTTTTTTTTTTTTTAATTCTTTGTGTAGCGATATCTGTACCATTTTGCATTACAATAAATGCACATCATCCCTACTAAATATGTACTTAGCTTCATTCTTCAATCATTGTCTATTCTTAATTATTCTGAAAATCGTAACGTAAA